>JAUJEN010000351.1:0-160000 GCA_030448925.1 Citrus cavaleriei | reverse complement strand
ATATCATTTCCTCTACAGCCATTTCATCACTGTATAGATTTTCCGCGGATCATAGACAATTGTCTTGTATTTTAAAATGTCAACAGCACACGCTGCCGCCATAATATACTCTTCTAATTTTCCAAAACTTATCAATCAGTAATACCAACAAATGTCGCATTGGCTACTATAGAAACTATGTAAATATCAATTATCAATTATGTATGTAATCAATTATTTAGTAGATTTATCTTATTGAACAATCATTATCCTTATGCTCTGATGGGAGAATTACTGAATTAGGACAATATGCTATGAGCTTGACATTAAATGTTGCCTAATTAAACTTGAAATTCTTACCAACTTGATCTAGAAATTCCTATAAGTTGCATACTTTATGAGACAGTCAATAAGGAGTTAAAATTAACAAATTAATTAATTAAACTGCCCCCTAACGGAAGACTCGAGATTAATTATGCAGTGAAATGGGACTCAAGATTATGTGCAAATAAACTGCAGATTAAGACATTGAAAGGTTGTGAGCAACTAATAATGCTACCGGTACTAGTAGTAGCAGCAATACTAGGGTCCATGAATTGTAGCTATCTCTATTTTCTTTCTCTCTTTCTCCGTAAGATTACAAATCGATATGTTGGGGCACGAGAAAACGACGTGCTTCCCACCTGCCCACGCGCACGCGACCCCACGAAACCCTAATTTCAAAGAACCCCTCTCTCTCTCTCTCTAAAAGCAGAGCTTATATTCATTCATCTCTCACTTCATTTTTTCCTTTTTAAACTTATATTCTGCCATAAACAAAACCAAATACTTAGCTCCTCTAATCGCAACACAAATACAGAGAACAAAAAGGGGAAAAAAAGAAGAAGAAAAAAAACAGTTCATCTGTTGTTGAGCTTCTTCTTTTAGTTACTGTAATATTTTCTCTTTCTTTTTCTCTGTCTCTCGCTGTGTGTGTTTCTATTTTAATTCAGTTTTTATTTTAATCGATTTTCTATCAAGTTTTTTTTTTTCCTTTCTTTTCAGATTCCTCATCAATTCACCTGTAATTAAATTAAAGAACCCCTTTTCTTTTCTTTTCTTCCCTTCCCTTTACTCGATTCCATTAGCAGAAAAAATTTGCATCTAATTCTCTCTTCACAAACTATAGCTAGCTCCTTTTTGTTGCTTCTTCTTCTACTCTTTTCAATATCTATGAAACGACTGTACAAATCCCTGTTTGAACAGGAAAAAAAATATTTTGTTTCTTATTAAGCTTTAATATTAGCTTTGACTTTGTGATCAGCAAATTCTTACAGCTTCTTGTTCTTGTTCTCTTGTTGTGTGTTTCCTTAATTTGCAAGTCTGGCTAATCCTTGGTGGACAAGTCAAGTGGGGTTGCCGGGTATGGACCCGGCAGCTGCCGCCAATTCATCGATCCTAAACAAACGCGATCAACATCAGCATCATCACCATGAACTCTCTATCAACGACACAAACGAAGAAGAAGATAGAGATACCGCCGACGAGCCTAGAGAAGGAGCCGTTGAAGTCGGCACCCGGAGACCCCGCGGCCGCCCTCCCGGATCCAAAAACAAACCCAAGCCGCCAATCTTCGTAACCAGGGACAGCCCTAACTCCCTCCGCAGCCACGTCATGGAGGTCGCTGGCGGCGCTGACGTGGCGGAGAGCGTAGCCCTGTTCGCAAGGAGGCGCCAGCGTGGCGTCTGCGTGCTCAGCGGCAGCGGGTCCGTGGCTAACGTGACGCTGAGGCAACCCGCGGCGCCAGGGGCCGTGGTGGCACTGCACGGTAGGTTTGAGATTTTGTCCCTGACGGGGGCGTTTCTCCCTGGCCCCTCCCCTCCAGGGTCAACGGGACTGACCGTCTACTTAGCAGGAGGGCAGGGGCAGGTTGTAGGAGGGAGCGTGGTTGGGCAGCTCGTGGCAGCAGGGCCTGTAATGGTAATAGCTGCCACGTTTGCTAATGCGACTTATGAAAGGTTGCCATTAGAGGATGATGAAGAAGTCACAGGTACTCAAGGGCAGATCCAATCCACTGGGGCAGCTACCAATAACAACAATTCACCCCCGCAAATTGGTAGCAGCGGGCAGCCGCCATCTGCGGGGCTGCCCGATCCTTCGTCGCTGACCTACAATCTGCCACCGAATCTGATCCCCAACGGCGGGCAGCTACATGAGGCTTATGCTTGGGCTCATGCCCGGCCTCCTTACCAATGATTACGTTTTTGTGTATTTTGTTGTATGAAAAGATAGAGAGTTGTGTTCAAAGGATGGAGATAGAGAGCAGGATTTGCTGAGAAGAAGAGGGATCAAAGGTTTCAATGTATATTAAATATTTCTTTGTGTTGCTTCATATTCCTGTTTCCAATAAAAAAAAAAAATGATCATGATCATCAGCTTCTTTTTAATTGTTTTTCCAGCTTCTAAATATAATTATATATTATTTTTAGGTGGGAGTTTTAATATTTCTTTATGTAGTTCTTTTTAATATTGAGCTGCTAAGTGGATCATAGTTTATATCACACTTGATTAGACTTAATTTGGTATATATCATAGTTTAATATGTTGTTACCAAAAACTTTGCTGATTAAAAAGCTTTCATGTCTGTTTTAAACTTGCATCTCACTCTTACTCTGATCAAGGACTAGAGATTGAGTTTTAGGTTTTCAGAGGATGATTTGTTCGGGATTTCCATGTATTTATTATTGTTAGATTAATTCGTATGTTAAATGTATTTGCATCAATTTAAACTTATGCTCAATTCCAACGAGAAAATGTGCTGAATTGAGAGTTAGCTCGATAAGATCGCTTCGTATTTTAATAAAAAGAAAACTGTCATTTAATTGGTTACTAATCTACTAGCAGCAGCTACATGATCTATTTGTTTATTATTTCTAAAGAAATGACACTTAATTATCAAGACAGGAATAGGATACAAATAACTTGCAGAAAAGTCAGATAGTTTCATGATTCTTATGCAATCAAATCTGATAAATGGATCACAAGTCACGGCAGCACTTTGTAAAAGAAAAGATAGTTAAATGAAATGTTAACCTATGTATATTACCAATTAATATAGTACATTATAAAAGACATTCGCTTTTTGGTTCAGTTTGCTTGAATGGAGCATACAATGTTTCTCACTGCTAGCTAGGGCAATTGAAAAACCCCACATGTCTGTCGTCGCCAAAGCAGCTTCTTGAATTACAGCATGGGATGGCTCTTCATCAATTTAAACAGCACCGTGAAGAATTCCAATTGCAGACACTTTAGTTGCTTCATCCCACGTGTAATGTAATAGTCGATAGCCTCTCTGCAAAATAAGATGATTTTGTCTTCTAAGATATGATGAAAGTTTTTCTTGTTGCAAGACAAATCTTTTGGCAGAGTGAATTCTCTGTCCATACGCAAGCAAAAGAACTTTTAATTGTTTTGGATTCTGTGGATTAAACTATGACATTAAAAAAATTGAGGAAACAATTAACATGTTATTGCCTATTGATTTGCGTAGTATGCCCTATTCGCAAAGATAAAGTTTTTGTTAATTAATTATTTCAAATCTGTTCGCAATTTTATTGTTTTGTTGTCACTAATGCTTAATAAGAGTATCAAAAGAAACATTAATTTATCGGCATTAATTCAGCATCTTATATCTATTGTCATATTTTAAGTTCATATAATCACAAAATAACTTTAATATACAGTTCAACATGTGCATTACTAGCTCTCAAGAACTTTGGAGCCTCTTTTTTGGGGTTTCCTATGCCAATTACCTATTATTAACCATAATTTTTGAAGTTAAGATCTAGCTCTAATAAGGAGTAACTTTCTTAATAACTCATGTCCTGAGTTCAATCTTCAATGGGTGCGTGAGTTAATAAAAATAAATAAATAAAGTAATATACATCAAAACCTCGATAAATTAATTTTATGAGACTATGAAAAATCTATTAATTTAATGAATATTAATATATCAATAAATTAATAAATTACTAATTTATGAGAAATTCCCTATTGTTGGAAAATGTGATCATGTTTATAATATTTACTAACCTTGATATTTATCATTTTTTTTAAGTAGTAGTTAGTTGTATTACATTGATAGTAATTAGATCAAGGTAGAGTTTTTACTTTTCTATATTAAAGATGACATATGGAGTCCATCTCACACTTCTTGCAAAATGACAATGTAAACTGGAATTTCACTTTGCAAAAAGAGTTAGAGATGAGATCTAATTCCAAATCAATTTCAAGTAGCAATAAACAACACATAGAACATATTTTATGATATAGGATGTGGATTTGGTTTCAAATTAGGTCGTTATTAACTTATATAGTAAGTCGGTCCAATAGGAAAATAGGATTTTTAAAATATCTATATCAAATTATTAATTTACCATGTTGGCCCCAAGCTGAATATAGCAAAAACTATTATTTAATCGAAGTTATCAATGTTTCAGGTATTAATTTATCAAGGTTCTACCGTAGTTAATAAAATTAATATGAAATTAATATAGTTTAAAAGGATATTATAATTTTACCACCTAACTTCTGCTAACACATCATTTTTCTATCAAAATTTTCTGACAATTATTTATTTCCACCTAATTTACAACCAAACCGTTAAGAATAACAAAAATTGTAACAGAATTTATGGTAAAAGTCTATTTTACCCCCTAAGTGTTATAAGTACAATTTATTCATCTAAACAAAAAAAATACAAAATTAATTACATACAAAGAGATAATGCTTTTGTCAATTGTTATTTTATATATCTAAAATATTTAACTGATAAAAACGTACAAATTGTAATACTTTTGGCTTAACACTAAAATTCTTAAAATACTCATGTGACATCACCAATTTTTTAATGGAGTTAATAATTTCGTGGTAAAATGATAAAAACTGAAACATTAAGTAAGAAAAATATTTATAAAAAAATTTTAATAGTAAAATAATATGCCAAAAAAAGTAAGGTGATAAAGTAATAACACCCCATTTAAAAATAATAACTTATCAACAAAGTTAGAATCAATCTATCTATCCGTGGATAGACAAATAATTCATTGAATTGATAACAATAATAGAACCAATCAACTATTAATGTTGATTTATTATTTTATTTCCATCACTATTTACTTCTTGACACGTCTCATTTTTTTATTTCAAAGAACAACCTTCGGCTCTTCCATTAACCACTTTCCCTTGAGCATTTAAAAGTTATACACTTTGGGTGTGTTTGGTTGTAGTATTAACGGGGTATTAAATTACTGTTCACATTAAGTTAATACTTGTACCATGTTTGGGAGAACATCACATGGGTTAAGGGTATAAGGGTATTGTAGCTAATGCGGCAACTGCGTCTAAAGCGTGTGATAGACCAATTGGTAAAACAATCAATCTTAGGGAAGTTGAAGTGAAATAATTTGATGCTCATGAAGAGACCATGTTTGCATATAGCAAAATATTTAATCTATATTAAATTATTGAATATGTTGCCCTAGAAAACATATAATGTACTAACTAAAAAATGAATCTCAAATACCCTTAAAGAGGTAAAGGTGAGAAATAAAGATATTCAAATTGTTTCATAAAAGATATGCTTGTAAATTAAGAAAGAGAGATCTTTTGCGCTTCCAAAGGTATATGTATTAAAAGCTTCATAAGACCTCCTTGGGTATATATATTAAAAAAAAAAAATTATCAATAGTATGTTGGTACTTGGTGCAACAGACAAATTAAAATTAACATAAGATTTTTGTCAATAAAAATTTAGTTGTTATGATCAAACATTTAGGATCTTGAACCACAAAAATATAAAAGAATAGCGATTTATATGTTTGGCCAAAATAGGAGCTTTGTCATACGCTAGAAGACATAAAATTAATTAGCAAAAATATAAAGAATTTTTTACATATAGTCCACATGCCTAAAGTCATAAAATTTATGAAAAATAAAAATGTTTGATCAATAGTATGTTGGTACTTGGTGCAAGAGTAAAATTAAAATAAACATAAGATTGTTATCAATAAAAATTTAGTTGCTATGACCAGTAAAAATTTAGTTGTTATAATTAAATGTTCAAGATCCTAAATCAAAAGATGTGAAAGAATATCGATTTATATGTTTGACCAAAATTGGACCTTTATCATAAGTTAGAATACATAAAATTAATTAGCAAAATATAAAGAATTTTGAACTATATTTGTCGAAATTAAATTGAGGAATCTATGTATTAATCCTTGAAACAAGTAGTTGAAGTGCTAAACAAAAAAGCTTGCACTTATATATTTGATTGACACTAAAAAATGTACATTTAATAAGGATAAAATTATTAGTTTTTCACTTATTATGTCGATTAAAGCGTTCATTATTTATAAATTATTTTAATACTCCCCAAATATATTTTATGTTAAATTAATTCGTAATTTGTTAATTTTTATCTTGTAAATATTTTTTAGGAATAAAGATGGAATTGGAATTGAAAGCGAGAACAAAGAAGAACTAATGGAACAAAATTGAAGAGATGTAATAATAAATAATAAATAAAATAAAATAAAAATAAAAAAAATAAAAAAAAGAACAAAAACATGTTGGTGATGGTCAGGAGGCCATTACGCCTCCTGACCATCACACATTTCAAAACACTTATATATTTTAAAATAAAAATAAAATAATAAATAAATAATAAAATAAAGAAAGTTAAAGGCAATTGTTGCCTATAAAAAGGGAGGAGAGATTGAAGAGCGGGGAGGGGAAGCTGGAGCTGATTTTTCAAAAGCCGAGAGAGCTAATTTGAGAGCTGAAGCCGAGACTGAAGATTTTCTTTCTTTCTTTGTTTCTTTTCTTTTCTTGTTTCCGTTTGTATCAATTTTCTTTGTAATATATTTCAAAAAGTTTATCAAATAAAAAGAGTGTTGTGTTTTCTTTCAATATGAGTAGCTAATTTTATTAAGCTGAGGTGAATGGTGAAGCTCAATATTTTAAAACTATTAATTATTGTTATTTTCTCAAATGAGTTTTTAAGTTTATTTAATTCTTTTCTAATTATTTTTATATCATGTTAATTTATAAATCTCACTGGATTTTATGGTATTTTGTCATAATGTCGACACATTAATATAATGGGGCACATTAGGTACTTTATTCTATATTTATCCACACACATAGAATTAAATGATATAATAATTAATTGGTAAAAGTGACGCAAAATATAAATGAGAGAGTATTAAAATTATAATTTGAATACAGAGAGTGGATCCTAAACCTTAGCTTATTTTTAAATTGATTTCAAATAATTTCTTTTCCCCACAATTAATTTTCTTAGTTTTACTAGATTTAAAACTCTCTGTGGTTCGACCCCGGTCTCACCGGGTTATATTATAACTAGACACTCTTATACTTGAGAGTAATACACTTTTGAGTCGTGTCAATATTCTTGATAAAGCCATAATCATACTTGTGTGTATTATAGCAATCTAGACTTATAAAGTATAATCAATTGAGTAAAAATTATTAGAAGTGGGATATGTCATTATCCACTTAACTATGAGATTTTACTAAAAAACTTTTTTGCAAATTGTGTTGATGAGTTCATCGTAAAAAGATTCATGAATAGCTTATAAATTTATTTCGCTTAAGAACAAAATTCAAGATAAAAGATCTTGAAATGAAGGAATTCCTTTCAATTTATGGATTGAAATTTATTGAGTGAAATGCTGATATTACAGAAATACTAAAAGTATTTCATATTCAAATTTGATCTATTTTAAAATATAATGTATATCTTAGTCTTGAAGTGCCATATTTTATTCCAACTTATGCCTACAAAGGAATTGAAGAAATTGCATAATTGCAATTTAAGATATGTTTAGCATACACTTAAAAACGTTGAAATAGTATGAAAAGTATATCACACTTTTTCGTTGATATGAATGCTAAAGCTTAGTTCTATTCAAGAATAAATAAAAAATTATAAAGATATATACATGACGATATTCTTCAATCAAAATGATAGTGTCCCCAATTTATCTATGTATTCAAGCTTTCAAAAGATGGCGTTGATCATGTAGATTGTTCATCAAATTATTACAACAAAATATAAATATTGAACATTGAAGCACCCATGTCATTTCGAGGAGGAGCGTATTTAACAAAAGGAGTTATTAATACTGTACTCTTTTTCCTTTACTAGGCTTTTCCCCCATCGAGTTTTTTCCTAGTAAGGTTTTAATGAGATAATTTTACCCCTCCTTTAGATATAAATGAAGGATGTACTTTTTCCTCCGCTAGTATTTTTCCCATAAGGCTTTTACTACAAAAGTTTTAATAGAACATATTCTTTGTAGGATCAAAACAACCTCTTATCTTCCCACAACCAACCTCTAACCTTCCTATAACTTCTGTTATCTCTATAGTTTAAGGATTATTATCTTTTATATTTATGATCTTTACTCACCACTTTATGGTTGTATCACTATAAAAAGAGGTTTTTGCTCTTTATTTTATACAAACTTGAGAATGAATAAAAATGACCTCTAAATTATTGATGTGTCTCTTATTTACTCTCTCTCTTTCTCTTGGTCTATTGCTTATTGATCAATAATCTAAGAATTTCTTATATTTTCCCTTCCAAGCATGTCAATGTATATATCAGTAGTAATATATATCTTACTGGCTATTTATCTATTTATCAGTATTTATTGCACGGATCTTTTTAGTTTGTTTGATGACATGATAATCATCATAACATCAATCATGGTGTGTAATAATGTATTTTTAAGTTCCTTGCAAGTGCAAGATTGGAAATTCATGATGTTGGTTCTGTAGATCAAACTTTGATTGGATTATCTAATAACTTTTTATTGGAACTGAGTTTCTTATTCAGATATGCAATACAATTTTTATATATTCACAAAGCTTGTAACCAAATTTGTTTTTGAATTGCTTTAGCTAGTTGTGTTTATGCATATACCTTTTCAGCCCTTTCATTTCAACTACAACCGCTGCTACTCAAAAGTACCAGTAAAAGTTTTTTATCCTTTACCACCTATTAATTAATTAATTACTTTGATTAGCACGTTAAAGATGAGACTTAATGACAATCAAAGAATCCTAAGATCGATTATTTGGCAACATGGAGGGGCCCTTCTTCACATGAATTCACGTGTCGCAGTTAGTAAATCTTGATATAAAAATTAATAAGAACTCGAATACACCAATGCAACATTCCAACGCTAAAGTCACCAAAAAAAAAAATAATAAATCAATGGACCCATTTTCGTTCAATAATTACTATCCCTCTAATTAAAATAATATAACAAAAAAATTAGTAGGATCGAGTTGAAATAGAAACAAAAATATTCTTCTCCTTTTCCTTTCCAAGTGTAGGCACCCTGCAGCCATTCGTGAATTTTGCTTTCGTTGAGACTGAGAGGAGCCACTAACTGACAACAATTATTTGAAAGGGAATCCACTTACTCTGCATTAATGAAATGTAGACCACACATTAAAGGCCACTTAATTATATTTAATTAGAATGACAAATTTTAATAATTATTATTTTATTTTTTTTGTGTGGTGGGGGCAGAAGCAAACATCACCCAGGAAAAATGAGGAACATGTAAGCTTTTTTTTGTTTTCAAGTCGACGTTGTTGTTGATGTTGAAAATCAATTCAATTCAATATATATACATATATCAATCCAGCCGTGTCCTTGTCGTCGAGCACACGTCATCATCTTGTCCAATATCCGATATTGAAACACAATTTTTTAACTTAATTTTCGGTAACACCAATCAACAATGTCGTCTTTTTCTCTTTTTTTTTTAAAAAAAAAAACAATTGTTAACCAATCATTTTAATTAGCTTCTTTCATAAGAGTGAAAAGCCGATCGTAACACAAAAGTTCGTGGGCAGTTGAAATGACCAAAATGATAGAGATATAGATAGTTTGTACAAATAACCGAGTTTGAATAAGTACAAACAAATGTGGCACGAAGAGATTAGTCGAAAAGTAACAACATTTTTTTTATTATTATTTAGACTCCATCATTGTTTTCAATAACCGATCTAATTATGCCACATTAACTTATACACTTATTTATACCCTTGTCAATAATGAACAAACAAGGGCTCTTGTTAGATTAAATACTAAAGAATGTGGTATAATGAATCTTTCATAATTTCCGTGCATGCATACTCACAATTTTATGTTATTATGAATTTCAGTGTGAATGTCTGTACCTACTTTTACATTTATTTAGGTTAAATTCAAACTTTAAATATGTGAACATCTACACTAAATAATGGCTCTGTATAAAATTACTTAATTTGATGCAAGAAAGTATTAGTTTTAGGTAATACTCTTGACGTATTTCAATTTTCTTACTCTTTGATGTATAAAGTATTGATGTGGAATTCTTACCCCGTGAACCTTTAAATTAATTAAAAAAGAAGTAGTCTACATGTCAATAAATGTTCTTGCATTAAAATGGATTGTCAAAACACTAACAATGGAGAGCACCATTCCAAGACTTGACTAGCCAGAAAGTAGATAGATTAATGAAAGCAGCCTAGATAACTACTAAGATAATGATATAAAAATGAAATAAAATGAAATAGCAACCAAATTTTTATTAACGATGATTTGACATTCTTGAGGGGAGATTATCATTTTTCTCTCTATTGAAATTAATATATTATTTACCTCAGTTATTTTTATAATATCTAAAAAACAATTAACAAAAAAAACAATAAAAAGGCAAGTGAAATATATTTTGATTTTAATGAGGAAAAATCAACAATCTCCCTACTCCCTACCGAGAGTCAAGTCAATTCATTATGTAACTCTCTCAAAATTTTCTACTGTGAAAAATCCCACCAAAGTGTGATCACACCAATTTAAACGCAATCATTCATCATCTCATATAATTTATTTCTTGCATCTAAGTTAATAATGGAATTGAATGAGACTGCATAGGGCATGCCCATGTACCTAGCTTAGGATGGGGTCAAGATCATCTCAAGTCTCAACTATATTCAGTGAACGTTATCTCTTTCTTTCATGTCAAATTAATACAATTCAGGCCAAAATTAATTAATTCATCTGTTTAGTACAATCAAGACAAATGTATAACAAATGTGCGAGTTTGTTCACCAACCTGCTTGCTTTGATCAGATTATTCTCAATTCGAAATAAAGTCCACTGAGAACAATAATGAACAACAACATTTTTGGATTTTTTTTAAAATTAATAAAAGAAATTGCCAGCCGTTTGAATTTTCTTTAAATAAAATCACCAGCTCTCAACTGAGTAGGGTTGCAGCGAAAATTGAAAAGGACAAGCAGACATTAGACGGCAGGACACGCGTACGACAGCAAAGACGAACGATTGACTGGTCAAACATCTTATGCGTTGCCACGTGGCGGATATGCGGCACTGCGGCCCCCACGGATCCGCGGGTTTTGATATTTCCCGTCAAATGTGGGAGCATTGGTTTTTGTCGCCACGCTGAGAGTGAAAAAAACTTCGGAAAATTAATTCATTAATTAATTAATTGATGAAAATCTCATGCACTGCCCCTCCCTGCATGGGAACCGGATAACTTTTCTACCCACTGACGTTTTGTTTTTTTTTTCTTTTGAGAGAGTCACCGTTTACTCTTATGCACACATTTTTCTTATTTCATCGGGCATGAACATATTTTCCCAACCATGTATAGTAGAAAAGGATATATATTAACAGAAATTTAAATATGTTACTATAAATAAATTTCAATTTGTTTCAAAGCAAACGGGGAAACATTAGAGAGATAAATTTCAATTTGTTTCAAAGCAAACAGGGAAACATTAGAGAGAGTTGGTGAATCATGTGGGGGATAAATGCCCGCTTTAAGATGTCAAAAGGGTGAGTATAATTTTATATCTGAATCCCATATTTTACAATTTGACCAGTGACAAGTTTCTAGAAGATATCTAGGCTCGTGACTTGTAAGCATGACTCAATAATTTTAACACAAAGTTATTGTCATTTTTTGGCTACATGGGCTACGTGTTTTCCGCAAGTTGCAGCAGCACATGGCACAAGACGTATTGATTTAGGGACATTGTGTTTTGGGATCGACTTAATTTCTCTCTCTCTCTCGGCTATGTGTACTTAGTAGACAAAGATATTGTATTGTATTATAGAAATGTCGCTTGGCGTTTTCAATCATTGGCACATTTGGGGTCACACACATTAAATTAATTTTCTTTAGTGTCTTTCTTTGTCACTTTCTTTGTTTAGTTCTTTATTTATAGTCCAATTGAACGTCGACGCAACCTCCACAAAATCGATGGCAACCTTCAGATGTCTTTAGTTGTTTATTAAATTGAGAATTGCATAATCATGCGGTAAGCTAAAGGATCGTCGATTAATATCACTAATTTGTCGGTTAATATTAGCGATATTAATGTTTAATCATGATGATCAAACGTTAGGGATGATCATAGGAGATTAATAGCTTCTCGAAAGAATTTGTTAAAAAATCTAAACAATGAAAAAAAAAAAAAAAGACGGAGGCAAAAATAAAAAGAAGAAGAAGAAGCCTGAGTATGCGACTCCCAGTTTGGGCCTCAGGCTAGCCTTTGGTGGACCGAAACCATAATTTTAAACCAACTTTCCTGACTGACGGACTCGCCAAGGCATAGGATGAGGAGTATAAAAAGAATTTGAATATATTAGATGTCTAAAATGTAGGGGTGGGCATTTGGTTAAGTAGTATGAAACGAACGGTTCGGGCAGCAGAAATGAAATGATTTAGAAATAGTGAAAATTAAAAATCCTAGCCTAAATTAGATTGATATAGAAGGTCTTTGACTACTAACATGGTTGAAGTATTGATATTAGCATAAAATTAGTTGTAGTCTTCTCCTTTCTTGGATGCGACAACAAACCTTAATCAATTAGTTCGAGAAAATGAGTTTGTGGATCAACTTTCAAAAGTTATGATTTGTCAAGTTTAAATTTAAGTTTATTTTAAGTAGATTGGACAATTTTGATTTGTTTACCTTTCGTTTATGTTGTTCAACATGAAGAATATTTAGATAATGAAGCTTATACTTTTATTTATTAGTTAATACATGTGATTATCAATGTGATATTATATACTCTATTTTATTTTGTTTAATTGTTGGTGCTTGGCTAATGGCTCACTTTGTGAAATAATGAAGGTATTATGGATATGGAACTTGAGGGATTAAGAGGTGGTGATTATGAGAGTCTGCAGTGGAAATGAAACTTTGAAATAAAGTTTCTTTCATAATTTGTAATGGATTTGTAGACTATTGTTGGGCTTTATTATGTTTTTTTATTGTTTGTGAATTTATGAACTCAAGATTATTACTGTAGTAACAGTACATTACTATTATGTCATTTTTTAAATAAAATATACAAAATGAACTTACTTGAACCAAATCGAACTAAATTGAATTAATTTGGCTTTTTTCGATTTGGTTCTAGTGTTTGATCCGTATTTAGTTCACAAAATTATTAACCAATTACTTTAGGTTTGGTTCGATTCTGCGCCTAAGTTAAACCAAACCAAATAGTGGCCACTCCTACTAAATGAAAGAAAATGGAAGTTTATCAAAGTTAGTAATACAACAATATTGGGGGGCAGGACGGCAGGAGGGCACAGAAGAAAGATTTGGATTCATTGTTGAGCTTACTTATACTCAAATCTTTATAATCTTTTGTCGAACATTATGTACAACAATATACAGTTATAATTTAATTAGTTTTGTATTCTTATATAATAAGTACTAATTATAATTTCTAAATGATTAGTAGAAAGGTTAGGTCAGCACTAAATCTGAGCAAAATTAAAGAACAATCATTAAATAGACTTGGCCTGACCAATAAAAATGATTAAGACGTTATGGCCCATGGACCAGACTTTGATGGTATAGTGCTTGCCAGTGGTGACATCAGGATGTGGGGGTGCTTATAGCAACAATGACATTTAAAAATTGTTTCGTTGCGTTATTTGTCAATGGACCACCTAAGTGAGTTGCTATAAACACCCCAATCCAGGCTGACCAAGCAAAACATTATAGCCCACGGACCAGAATTTGATGGTCTAGTGCGTTCACGGACTGTCCTAGGGATGCTTGATTGTAGAGTTCGACTATTAGCACCCCTCTAATCTCCTAATGAACCCCTTCCTCAGTTATATTTATTTTATTTTGAAAATGTCCTTTTTATTCAAATATATTTCTAGTTTTTTTTTAATTTTTTATTGTTAAAACTCAAAGAAGTAATATGTTATTTTTTAATTTCTTTTGCATTCTTATTATTACCCTACACACAAATTAAAAAATTTTCTTAGTGATGATTTTTTAATGTTAATCATTGGCTTAAATTATACACATTTTAAATTATAATTTGAAAGCAATCTTAAGTACAAAAATATTTAATCAATAAGAAATATGAAAAAAAATTATAAACTATACTAAATTTGTACAATTTATTTTAGTTATATAAGAAGTAACCGGTAGGAAAAAAAAAGATGGATTATGAATATAAATAATTTGTTGGATTAAAAAAATTATGTGTATTTAATTCTCATTTGTTTTTAACTGTAACTTCAATTGAAGTGGGGTTTTGTAAGGATAATGATGGGGTGCCAATAGTTTCATACTTCATTGTGCCATTCATTACGGGCTAAACTATTTGGGAATTGGGTTGTGGGTTTTAAATTATTATCATTATGGAGTAAAATAATTAGCTATGAAGTATAAGCGACTGGTGAGTGAGGGATTGGTACACATTTACTATTAAGTAGAAATTAATATTTACTAAATTCGGGACACTTTAGTTGATGTATCTTTTGAATTATACAAAACATAATTAATTCATTCATACTCTCAATTAGATTGGTGAGACATATAAATACAAAAATTGCATAGATTAAAACATAAATCGAGTATTCTACAAAAGCTCCATATTAAAATTTTAATATTAAACAATCTAATTTTGAATTTTTCATATTCGAGTCCGGATAAAAGATACACAGCGAGGTTATAATTAGAGGAGGATGAACTCTCTACCACACATGCTAATCTTAACATAAAATCAACAAAAATGATGAAAACTTTTAATTCGATTTTGATGAATATCTAATGGCTATATATATAAACGAAGCAACTCTACTACCTTGTGCTACATTTTATTAAATCCATACTCTTAAAATAATTTTCACAGAGCAGTCTATAATTACGTCATAATTTTCACAAAGTAGTCTATAATTACGTCATTTAATATAGTACTAATAGTAAAATAGTTGACAATTTCAAAAGAATATTTTTGTGCCAATATAGTGTAATTAGCTAATTCCCTATCAGGTTCACAAATAATTGTAGGGATGGTAAAAAAATCTAGGCTGACCCGGCTCATTTCCACGGGCTTTAACCCGAGCCTTCTACAAGAGGGTCTGGACAAGAGTTTAGGAGAAAAGTCCGGGCCAAGCCCAAGCCTTTTATTTTTAAAAAAATAAATAAATTTATAAATTAGAATAATAAATTTAAATTTGAAAAATAGTAGAAAATAAAATAAAGAGAGCATAAATCCTTAATTTATATATCAATAATGAATTAAAAAACTTAAAATAATAATACTAAACCCTCTTTTAAGTGTTAATTAATTAATAGTGCTTAAATTAGAGAATCGAGTATTGAAAAATTAAATCTCTAAACGTTTATTTGCTTCATTTTCTTTATTTATTATTTAATTTTAAAATATTTATTTCCTTTAATTCATTATTAATTATAACAACTTAATTATTATTAACTTATTTGAAGTTTGCAACAATTTAAAAAAATTTGAAAAAAAAAGTAAAAGCCTAATCCCAGCCTAGGCCTGCAATGGGGTCAGCCCAACCCTTGCACTTTATTCTAAGTTTGGACTTGGGTTTGAAAAAACCGGCCCAATCCCTTAATTTGTCAATCGGGTTGACTTGAGAAATGACTAAAATGTCCAAACCAATTATACAACCCAAATTTTTGGCCACAACAAAGTAAGGGTACGACGAAATTAGCTTGCTAAACATATACCTTCTCTTCTCTCCAAATTCAACCTAGGTCTTGAGTTTTCTGGGGACAAGGGACGGCGGTTGGACAGGCGTTTGACAGCAAGTTGATCTCCGGCAACATGTGGCTCTACTTCCGCCATTTTGGCCGCAATATATCACGTTAGTTTCCGGTAATTTTGGCAAGCCTTATATTGTAAATTCTTTTTGTTTTTCGTTTGCTTAAGATTGATTGATGACAAATGAGTGTATAAATAATTATAGATGAGCATTAGGACTGATTGGTGCGTAAATATTAAAAATGGTTTAATGAAATTTGTAGTTAATAAATGGCATATTAGGTGCTCGACAAAATGCCTCTTAGGGTTTGTTTGTCTCGTTTTAGGTTGATTAAGGTGTTAATGGTGCATTCATGCAAAGTCCTGTTTTGTTAGCTCATTATCTAGCACGAAAAGTTTGCGACACTTAAGAGGGTATTTTTCATTTTTGTAGAATCGCACACGCGACAGGGCCTATCGCGACAGGTGCCTGTGATTTAGAGCAACATGCACCGTCTCTCAAGCGATAGGTGCATGTCTCCCCAAATTATAGAAAGCTTGTTTCTATAATTTCGAGTGACGAATGCTCATCTCTCAGGCGACAGGTGCCTATCTCCGGAAATTACAGAAAGCTTGTTTAACTAACGCGTGAAATCAAAAACCATAAAAAAATAATTTAGTTCTCTCAGCAACAGACTATACCAGTCTCCAAAATACGTTAAGGGATTTCATCACCACCAAACTACCAATATTTTACTTGTTTAAAGAAATAATTAAATTGCAAACCATCAATTTGTATGTCACCAAACCAGCAACACAAATAACAAATAACAAATATTTAAATTTGTACCGAGAGGAAAAAAATATTAGTATGAGTTAATTGAATTGGAAAATAAAACTAAGTAGAATGGCATCATAATTTAAATTACAGCCACATGTGCATTTCCGCAGCTTACAGTTGGTGACAGTCACAAATTGACTGAATTTCATCAGCATATACATCCAGCAATCGCCCATATACACAAAAATAACAACTACACTAACAGTGCCATGATAGTTGAGCTATACTTTTTACATGACCATGTCACTATAATGTGAGTTTGTTACTATCACATTTATACAAAATATATAAAATATACAAACACTCAATCTTGTGCCTATGACTGAGTACAAAAAGATGATACAACATCTTAATTTGCTGGCATCCTCTCAAGAGAATCTTCTATTGTCGTCACCTATTTAATGTGAACCTCATTATTCAAATCAGTGAGATCAAACTCATTCTCATATGCTAAGTCAAACCAATCCATTTCTGTTGCAGATTCTAGTGGAATAGAAGATGTTCAACTGGCTTTTCGCCCCTATCATTTGTGAATATGCACACGTTAATAAGTGAAAACAAAGTAATAATTAAGAATAATTATAACAATGACATTACTAAACAACAACAACAACATTTACAATAACAATTACACTAATGATAATAGTAATACATTTTAATAAAGATATTAATAATAATTGTGATAATAATAATGTATATATATGTTTTAATTACATATATATATGTGCGCGCGTGTGTGTATACTATTTTTATTTTGAATTGATATTAAGCACAGACTGTATTTTTCGTGTCACATGCATGTCGCCTAAAAAAACAGAAACAACGTTTATGCGATAGAATCCAGTTGCACGGGCGACATATAATTATTACACGGGAGACAAAACATGTCGCCCAAAAACATAAAATGTGTGTACGTGCGACAAGAGCATGTTGCCGCCTAAAACACAAAAATATTATTTTTGGGCGACATGGGTTGTCGCCCGTGCGATAGGATTCTGTTGTCCAAAAACACAGAAACTGAATTCGGACGACATAAACCCGTCGCATGGGTGACATCATTGTTGCCAAAAAACACAAAAATTTTGTTCGTACGACGTGGGCCTGTCGCAAAAGGGAAAGGCCCTGTCGCTAAAATAACGCAGGAACTGTGTTTGTGCGACAGGCGCACAAAAACACTGCAAATTCATAAAAATATCAACTTTAGCAAACTTTGACCAGAAAATTAAAAATTCCAGCTAAGACTACTTCTATTTTACATACCCATTTGCATAAGAATAACAAATTATTGGCTTTATATGCCTTTTACAATATGTATGGTGTAAATCTTAAACATAAAATAACCAATAACAATTTTTTTTCAACTCATGGCCACATATGGCTGAACTCTTTCTCCTTTTAATCAATTTTTCCACCACCAATCCATGAACAAGACAAATCAAATACAACCAACAACCACTTATAAAATCTCTAAAAATAAGAAAATCAAAGGTATTTAAAAATTTTAGACTTTGATAAAGTAACTAACCTCTTACAAACTTTAATACCAGTGACATATCTCGATCGCGCGTCGATCTTCATCGATCGGTGGCCTTCTCCGACCACCCATGTTTTTCTTTTTCATGGGTTATATATGCTATTTGTGTTTATTTCTTTTTTGTTCCAGCAACTAAGAGTAGGGGAGTGAAGTGAAAAATGCTTTGATTGTTAATGTGAGAGAAAGAAATCTTCATTGTATTTTTTTTGCTGGAGAAAGAGAAATGCATTCTTTTACACAATGGATATTGTGTGTAATAGGATAATACAATTATTCAATGAATATCAAACCATTTTTTATTGTTATTTGATTTTTTTAGATTTTCAGCATGTCTTTTACATTTTTTCCCTCAAATACTAACGTTATACGTGTATATATACTAACGGTAGGGGAGGTAAATGAGAATACAATCAATCTCACCATCTAACTAAAATTATATCAAATCTCAGGGGAGGTTTCTAAAAATAATCCTTTGCCAACCCCGCATAATTGATAATCCTCTTATCAAAATTCAAAAGTCAAAACAATCATTTCAAATTACATATTTTAGATGAGAAAAATGTTCCAGTCTTAAATTTTAAAGTGCAGAAAAGTGCGGGAAAGGATTTAAAACCACATGGTTTTAAAGGTTTAAAACTGTAAGCCTTTAAAGCCGCGCGATTTTAAAGTTTTCTCGTACTTTCCCGCACTTTAAAATTCCTTACTAGAAAACTACTATTTTAGATGAACCTTAACTATATATTTTCATAATTTAAAGAAGTGGCATAAATTTGCAGCATGCTGACTTTTATGCTTTGCTTAATTGCCTTCAGATTGTAAGAAAATATGAATTAGATTGCTGCTCATTATTCATTAAATTTTCTATACATTTGAGTGCTAAAATAATATGGCTGTTAGGATTTTTTGGTATTATTATTGGACAGCTCTTAAGTATTTAATAAATATTTGCTGATGTGCTTTGAAAGTTAAGTTAGATTTACCCCATATAGGTACACACAGACATACAGTGGTGCTCATGTGCGGATACTCACACTAAATTAAAATGTAGATAGAGTGAAAAATACGAATTTCTTTTACCATATTAGAGCTCTCTCTCTGTTTTTTTTAATCTTTTAGCTCCATCTACATGAATTTTTCGTGCAGATACCTACACCTAAGCATGACTGTATGTATATATGTATTCATTTTCTAATGAATATGTCTACACTTTAACAAAGTAAAGATGACATTACAATACAAAAAACAAAATACTTATTTCAATGCATTGGAGACTTTTTTTTTTATATGTTAATAATATTTTTACTTTATTAAAATAAATATGCCTTCACTAAAGAGTTATTAAATATCTTTATTATTCCTATCATAATTGTTATTAAAATTTATATTTGCTTCCTGTATATATATATATATATATTTTACGACAACGATAACTTCAGTCATAAGGCTCATAACACCTCAATTGTGCTTTGGAAAAGCAAGTAGATGCTGTGATGCCGTGCCCAGTTGGTTTTATTATTTGTCCATTAATTATAGAGGATTAGGTAATCAATTTTCTAACAAGTTGAAGTTGGGAACAAGAGGGATCTTTGAAACTCGAAACAGGAGCCTTGGGCTGAGAAATACCATTTAACTCATGATATAATACAAAAAATTAAGATGTATGAACTGCTCACCTATAAAAATAACAAGAAAGGCAGTGATTATGTTAGAGATGCTTTACTTGGAGCACTTATTTGTAATTACATAATTAAAGTGATAATTAATAAAAATATATTATAATTTTAATTGTATAATTATGAAGGAGTGTTATATGGTAGAGCATTTTCATAGCAGCCGGACTTAAAAAGAAAATGTTAGTTGAACGACAATAACATAATAGAAAGACAGAAACAACAACATTACTTATGTTACAACATAAATAGTGTTGTTATTTTGTATACGATAATATTATTATAGCATGAATAATATTTATATTTTTATCATCCTATTGTTTTTCTACTGTTTAAATAACAATGCTCAAAATAAAAATTTCTAATCTAAAGTTGACATAACATATTAACCATGATCGTGGTCAGAAATTCACGCAAAAAGAAAAGGAAAAAAAGAAAATGATAATATAACAACAACAACAAAAATAAAAATAAAATTTGAGACTTAGTATTTAAGGTCTCAAAAAATTATGCCATGTTCTTTTATTTTATTTTATTCCATGAAATGTACGTACAATGAACCTTATAAAGCAGTTTTGGAATAGCAATTGAGACTGTGGGTATTAGTAAGGTCGTACTAATGATATTATTTGTCAAAGTTGACCTAGGATTAGTCCAAGTAATTATGTTTGTTAAAGTCTAGGTAACTAATTTATTAAGCCAACATTGAGACAGCTAAGTCCACATTACTCAATTGGGCAATCTAATTCTTTTAATAAGCCTAGCTTCATAGCCCGACATATTCGGACAAGAGCTGCTTTTCTATTTTTTATATGCCTTCATCATTGTAACTTCGAATTTCAATTATCTAGATGTGAGAGGCCATGAATATATAAAAAAAAAAATTATTGATATATAAAATCAATTAAGTTATAGGGCAGGTTTGTCCATTGTGGGGTTTTATTTTATTTCAAAAACCTAACCCTTGTTTTAGTTTAGCGATTACAACTTGAAGTAATACAGACTTAAATAATTTGAGATCTAAAGTCCTAAAATTGGACCTCAATATAGACAAAAAATAGGCATGATTCTCTAACTTCAAAGTCTACCTACGTGAAAATGGATCTCGCCGAGCGTTCATCAAAACCCAATGCACTTGTAATAGTAGTAATTATAATAGTAAGGCTGCATACGGAGCTCTAGGACAAAGAACATTTTATCCCTTCCAAAGCACATTAATTTATAAAATAAACCCAAGTTGATATAAAATATGTATGCCCATTTGTTCTAGATTCACTTCATTGAAATCCAAATCATAAAAAGCCAAATCAAAACAATTTAAATTATTTTGGGATACATACCCCCTTGCACAAATACTTTTGCTAGGTGTTTAGGGCATTAAAATTTGTAGAGCAAGTTGAATATATTTTATAATATTGAAGTTCATCATTCATTTTTTTGACTAAGTTTCTCGATTCCAAATCGTGCTAGATTTTTCAACAAGCAATGTTATTATTGTGATCTGGGTTCATACGATATGCCACCCTCTTCAGAGACACCATTAATTGATTATTTTCGCAATGCTGTTTACGAAGGGAAATTTATAAAAATAGCCATAATATTTTTATATTTTTTAAATTTAACCCCTCAAATTTTTTTTTTCTATCAAAACTATCCAAATATTAAACTTTTGGACCAAATTACCCTCGCCACTTTCATCAAATTTTCAAACAATGTCACTCTTACAATACTCGACACTCTCAATAAACCTTAACACTCTCAAAGATTTGTTGACAGTGTTGAGTATTGTAAGAGTAACATTATTTGAAAATTTGATGAAAATTGTGAGGGTAATTTAATCCAAAAATTTAGTATTTGACTAATTATGATAGAAAAAAATTTGGGGGGTTAAATTTGAAAAATATAAAAATATTATGACTATTTTTGTAAATTTTCTGTTTTCAAAATATGTGTTTGGTTCTACTGTGGAGTACCTATTAAGTCAAATTAAATTTATTTCGTAATTATATAATCAAAATTTTTTAATATATTTTTTAATTTTTTAAACAAATGTTAATTATAAATATATTTAACAAATATAATCAAGTTTTATATATCGATCATAAATTTTTATCAAAATAACTATAGTTAAAAAATTACAGCATCCCATCTCAGCATCACTACACCCAAAACAAAAAATTTGAAAAATTAGAAGGGTATGAATTTCTTGTTTTCGATTGAACGTGCCATTAGCAATTCGAGTTAAAGATGTGATGTGGTGCCATTTTGTTTTTATTATCTCGAGCCACATCATGCGTGGTATCTATCTATAGATCACTAGATCTCATCAACATCGATTATATATTATATTTTATAGTATTTGGTAATTTGGGATCTCAATCTTCGTTGGACTCATAGCTCAAATTGGCGTCTCTTGTGCAAGGGAGAGAGACAAAATATTTGAGCTCCCTTTGCATATTTTGTTGGCTTTGGTAGGACCCTACTCATTTTTTAAATTAAGTTGCCAACATGCAAATTAATATTGTTTGTATTGAGAGTTTCTAATTGAGGAGAGGACCCTACGTGATTCATTTTTCATTATCTAATGTTTTCATTCCACTAATATTATTGAATCACATTAGTTTATATGAATAGTTCTTAATTCTAATAAAATTTATTCTTAGAAATGACTACGGTGAAGCCGTTATTATTGCCTAAAACCCTCTGTTTATCATTGAGAGTCAATAGCAGAAAGTTATGTTAGATATCTAATAAAGAGTAGAAGCGTGGTACGTGACAGTAACCATGTTAATTTTAACTATTTATTGTAGACATCTCCTCAACTAAAATTACAAATTTTGGAAAACACCATTTACGGGGCATTGTTGTTTGATAAAACAAAAGGGCAAAAGAGAAATAAATAGTATGGATGGGACTTCAAACCGCACAGTGAAATGCATAAGATGATCAAAATAATGTTGACGGAATGACAATGATTTAAGCAACCATCGTTATACCTAATAATAATGATAATAATGATACAAAATTAATCAAATCAAAAGCCAGCCCCGCACCAAAGATAGCACTTTCCAAGAAATTGCAAAATTGAAAATGAAATCGAATAGGGCCAACAACAACAATAATAAAGGTAACGGGTGACAAGTGACAACAAATGAGAAGAATTTGTGTATGGATTTGGTCAATATTCCAAGAGGATCTAACGTCAAGTCCTCTACACTAAATTAAATTATTCATTGCACCTATACGATATAACACCATCAACATAAATGAAATAATCAATCTAAGTAACCAAAATTGATGGCAATATTTTACTAAACCACCGGCTGGAGTTAGAAAGAAACCACGTGCCGGGGTTAGGTTTGAAAAGATTCCACGTGTCGTTTTCTCGAAAGAAAACTAAAATTGAGGGAGTCTTCGTACGTCCTCATGCATGTTCCCCCACCACCTTCACCCTTAAACTGGCCGCCAGTTTTCACTTTAGTGTGCAATACTTTGGAATTCTTGTCGCGCGTTGGGTAAAGTTTATTTACCCAACTGATTATTTATACACACACACAAACACATTTTTTAATGAGAGATTTCTTGAATTATTAAAATGAAAATATAAATAACAAAATATTTATGCATTAATAATCAATTATTATAAAAGAGTAAACACCGACCTGATAAAATTTTTCATATAAGAATAATTTATACAGGAAACGCACCCACGACTGTTTCTTCAGGACGAGAGAATAGCGACGAGAAGTGTTACTTGACTACGCAAGTTAAGGTATGACGATGGGTTGTGGATGATGAGAATATATTCGAAATTACTTCCTTTAAGGTTACTCTATAGAATCAATGCCAATTAACAATACCCCAATGGGATATTAAAAAGACATGATATTGAAGCTTAATTTTGTGTCAATGATTTCACATAATCCATTTAACTTTTAATTATTAACATTCGGCGTGTGCCTATCTAATTGATGGATTTGATCATGCGCCACGCAAATAACTGGAGTGCTGATTAATAACTAATTAATTTTTCAAAAAAAAAAATTCTACACATATATTATCATTAAAAGACGCATAACAAAAAATTTAAAAAATTCAATAAAACTCATATCATCTAATTTGATAAAGAGTAAATTTTCTTGTGTTACAAACAGGAGATCCCGAGCTTGACCTTGTTCACATGCATGGGCAAGAATCAAACTACCGTTAGACTAAAATTTATATATATATATATAATCAACATTTGAACAAATGCAAAGTTGGTGTGTGCTTTTAGTGCTCTACAAAATAATTTAAATCCTAACTATTATATTCTAATCTCCTCTTAACCTTTGTAGCTTCCATCACGTTGGCGATTATCTGTCAATAGTGTTTTAAGGGCAATTGATTTTATGTGATTCCAACTAAAACTACCATCTATGCAACATTTAAAAAAGGGTTCAACAACATCAAAGAAAAAGGAGCGAGCTAAACTTGTATACCATTTTGACTATCAATGTTGTGTATGTAACATCTCTATGCTGGAAACTCGGCGGGGGATGGGGGGGGGACCAAAATTCGGATGGGACGTTGTCTGCTTATTTCATTGAGATCTCCAAAGATGATTCCATGGTTGCTGAGATTCTGTTACTTACACAACTTTGTTTGCATGCAGCAGGACTCTTCGAAGCTCGTTGGCAATACCTTGCAACAGAACTGGTTTTCGGATAACACCGTTCATTCCAACCTGCATGCACTTTTCCCACACATCTTCGTCACCACTTGCAGTCAAGGCCACAATCAATGGCCAACTACGACTCCTGAATTTCCGTATTTTCAATGCAACTTCGAACCCATCCAACTCAGGCATCTGAAGATCCAAAATAACCAATTGGAAAACAGCTGTTGGACCCATGGCACTAAGGCATTCATATCCAGTTGAAACGGCAGAAACACTGCAACCTAACTTCTCAAGAAGCTTCCGAGTCACAACCCTATTCATGTCATCACCGTCAGCTAATAAAACTTGCAAGCCTCTCAAGAGAGAATTGGAATGTGAGTACTCCGAAGATTCTCCAGATTCAGATATGGGTATAGCAATGGATGGGCGAAGTTGAAATCGAAGAACAAGTCCCATGCTCTGAGCAAAGCCATGAGAACTGGGGACCATCCAGATATTCCCTTGCATCAACTGCCAATTATAAAAAAATAAAATTTAATCAAGAATTGTCAAAACAAATAAAAGACTTCATTCATTGCTATATGGTTACTTTCACTATGCCACAAGTAATTAACAGACAAGTAATTAACAGAATAACAGTCTATATTTTCAGGCCCTAGAATCAACAGAACATCTTGGACACTAAAAATACTAATCCTCTATTGCAGCAATAATCATATATGTTTTGAATCGTGACAATTTTCGGGATTCTTAATCTTATGCACTGGTAACCTTAAGATTTGGAAATCATATCGCAATAGAGTACAGCCAGATTTTATCAATTCCAATAAGAACTGCTATAAGAAAAATAGCCTACACCAAAGCATTGTTCTTCCAGGATACAAGAGGCAGAAAGGACATGCACATGGAGGAAACATTAATAAAAAAAGACAAGATAAGGCTCATGTCCTTAAAAATCCACCAAAATCGAGTCAGAGCTGAAATTTTCTGGTCACACAAGCAGTTTCATCGCAGACAAAGAACAAAAGTTTTAAGGAACCATCGTAAATGACTTAGAATCTAGTTTCACAATCTACTAGTTTTTTATTCTGTAGTTCTATCAAGTCACTCGAAAACATGTAAAAACATATGCAGGAAACTTTATTGAAATTCTCACCTGCACTAGCTTTTTGCAAACGCTGAAGCTCATTCGGTCTTCAATTCCTTCATTGACAATTCTCCTAATGCCAAGCTGTGCCACTGATGTTGAGACCTCTGGTTGAGAACCACCCTCGTTCAGCAGAATTTCAAATCTGATATATACATCCCCATCAACTGAGCTTTGCCTCCAGGTTGCCCATTTTTTATCATTCCTATCCTGACTTCCATTCTCTGAGGCAACTCGAAACAATACAGTCCCTCTTCTACTGTTGCAATTCAACAGGCTCCCAACCATATGCAAGATCACCTGGAAAACTCTTCTTTCATCACCCATAACATGGTCAGGCAAGGACCTGTCAACCTCAATTGAAAATCCAAAGCCTCTATAAATAGACAAACACCTGGCTAGGCACGCTGCTTCTTTTATCATTGCATGTAGTCGGAAAGATCTAATCTCTAATGGAAATCTTCCACTATCCTTTGGTGAATTGTCCATCACATCACTTATCAAGGTTGAAAGGACGTTGCTGGATTTCATCATTGTTTCAACAATCATTCGTTGATCACTGTTCAAATTCACATCCTGCATAATTGAAAGCAAACCCAAAATTGAGTGCATGGGCCTCCTCATCCCATTGCTCATTACCTTCTGAAATGCATTTCTCGCCTGGCTAGCCATCAAGGCATCCTTTTGTGCCTGCTGCAATGCTCGATTCTGTTCCTCCAATTTCTCCCTCATATGCTGGGATTCTTCAAGAACTGCAGCATGAGAGAGTGCCACAAGCACTTGATCAGCAACCACCTTAACTATCTCTAGTTCCTGATTGCTCCAAGTTCTAAACTGTTCATTTGGAAGAACTAAAACCAATATTGCATAACAAGCTGAGACTAGCTCGGGAGTCCCCCCGTTAAAATTTGAAACTCGAAGCATTGGCATCCTAATTGCAGCAACAGGGCCTGACTCAACAGACTCTCCACTACTTGCAGCAGCAAGTTCAGAGTCAGGCCCAAGGATATTCACCCCATCACTCCCCTTAAACCGTACAACATCCTGATCAGTAATTGGTATAGAACTACACATATCCGAATAATTCCTCCCGTTCAATTGATGAGTCAAATTCATCTCTGTTTTAATCTCGTTAGGCATCCAAACTGCACAATTCTGCAAACCTAAGGTGTTGGATAACTCCACCAAAGTTGTGTACAAGATTGTATGCCTATCAAGCGATTTGCGAATCTCTTGAGTAAGCATGCGAACATGCACTCCGGCCTCTTTCTGTTTCATTATAATCCCGACTTCTCGCCCAAGATCCCAGGCCTTTTTCTTCAGCATGAACTCTCTCACCTTCACTTTGAGAAGCAAAGGAATGAGAGTAATAAGAGTAATAGATGTAGCACATGAAACCAAAGCAGTGAGGATCTTGAACACAGTGAGGGACAACATTAGCTGAAAAGAGTGAGGGCCATAGGTCCAGCCATTCAGCAAATGAGTCAATCCACACAGGACAATGAAGGCAATGAACTGAATGAGGACCCATTTGAATGGTACGTTTGAGCAGCTAATGAAGTAAAGTAACTCAACAGGGATTGAAAAGTAGGCCACAGCAATCAAGAAATCGCTCACTTTCTGGGTTTCTAAGATGCTCTCAATGCTCCAAGAACTGCCATCGTCGTCGCAATTACATCTGGGAAAGTTATTATCGCCATCGACCACGGATACGGATATCAGAAGTGAAGAAACCACCAGCCCAACAGCTAATGCCCTTAACATTGCATCGAAAAATGGACTGCTAGCGTACTGATTCTTCAATCCATTTGAAAATATATACTCAATTAACCTTGTTTACATCCCAATCTTCAATTCTCATTTCCTGCATCCATTTATAAAAAAAGAAAAAAAAGAAACCCAATGAAAATTATTAAATTGAGATCTATCTAACAGAGTTACTATTCATGAGCCGAAATTAATAAATATTTTTTTAAAAAAAAGCCACAGCTCCTTCCTAAAATAGGAAAAAAAAATAAACGTTTTATATTTCAGAAACAAAGAAATAAAAAACAAACAAACAAAAAAGCAAATTTTGATGCAAATCCCCCATACATTTTACTCAAAGAAAACAAAAAATAATAATGATAATAATAATAATGCAGACTTGAAAAAGATAAAAAAAACACACATACCTTAAAAAGAATCCACGCTCCACAGCCAGCACTGCAGATTTCTAATCAAAACCATCTTCAGATCTTATCTCTTCTATTAACATGCAGTGCCATATTTACATAGTTTACAACTCCATCTTCAAGTATTTTTCTTTTTTCTTTTTTTCAAACTCACTGAAACTCCATTTATATAAACGTAACTGCTACTGTATTTCCAAAAAAGAAGAAAAGAAAATCCTAATAGAATGAGAAATATATATTTACAACAGCAAGGCGAAAACGAAGCCACCAACCCGCGCCGCTAATCCCGCTGATATACAGATAACAGCAGGCGGTGAAGCAATAAGCCGAGCAACGAACAAAGAAAAAGGAAATTAAAAAAAAAAAACTTTAGCTTTTGTTATTAACTCCTTCGGCTATCTCTCTGTTATATATAGCTTAACAGTAAAACAAAAAATATAAAGGAACTGGTTTTTATTTTATTTTTAATTAGATTTTGTGCAGTTATGTTGTAAGAACTAAGAACTAAGAAGACGAAGAAGAAGAAGAAGAAGAAGAAGCGAAAGCGAAGAAGCAAAGGAAGCAAAATAATAATATTTATTATATAAAGAGAGGTTTTGCGGACAGCGCCGTTGTTTTTAGTAATAGGGAGAGAGAAAGCGAGGAGGGAAGGTGAAAGAAAAGGAAGGGGTGGAGGGTGGGCCCCCACAGCTCCTTACATGAAGAGAACTTAGACGCCCTTTTGAATCAAACGTCCTCGTCATACCCAAATTTTATTTTGTTTTATTTATTTATTTATTTATTTTTCTTTTACTTAGACGTATTCTGATTTCTTGCTCTTTTTTTCTTCAATCCTTTTCCTTGTTTTTTCCTATTTATTTTATTTTATTTATGTCTTCAATTCCAGTCTTTATTAATTTTTTTTTACCGTTCATTATTACTGTTATTATTATTATTTATTACACATAAATCCACCTGCTGGCTGCCCCTGTCGCTCAAATCTTTATATTTAATTTCCATTATCGTCCAGTAGGAGTAAGTTACAGGATGCCACGTGGCAATTCGTGCGTTTCGTTTTCGATTTTCCGGTTTACGATTACGGGCGCCGAGCGCGTGGCGGTACGGATGCAACAGTTATGCCATGTTGTTTGCGTGTGATTTTTAAGGTTCGTTTGGTTGTCATATAGCACAGCTCAATATTGGATCCAATTTTCTTTTTTTATTTCTTTATGGGTAGTAATAATAATTAAATATCACAAATATTCTATTTATACAAACTTATTGATTTATCATCATTTATAACATCATCTTTTCTTTTGAAATTTTTCTGTTTTCACTCATCATCTAGTTTCATGTGGAAGGGTAAAATTATGTTGAAAAATAAAATTTATATGATATACATTATATTTTTAGATTTTAGCCACACAAAATAGACTTTTAAAAGTTTTGGTCTCTAACTTTGACCGTTTGACATTTTAGCCAATACAACGCGCACACACTTTGGCCTCTAAAAGTTTTGAACAATGACTTTTAGTCCCTCAAATTTTCATCTCATCCGTACTCATGTCACATTAATTTGTAATTTGTAAAAAGTTATTTTTGTATGAATTTATAAATGTGGTATTAGTTGATCTCCAATATTGCACTAGTAATACTTGTTTGACATGATTTTTTTTTTAATGTTAGATGAGAAATATCAAGTCATTTGTACTATTATGTACTAGAAAAAATTAGGTACATATTTTTTTATTTATAAAGATAAAAGACAATAAAAGATCATTTAAAAATTCGATGCATGGAAATGTTCGTTTTAAAATGAAGATGGTTGAGCAAGCACTTGAGCCTAGAACTAATAAAATTCAGAGGAAATAAGTTTAGTTTTAATTCTAGTAGCTAATAAAACATACTAAAAAATCTTTGTTGTGTAAGCTAATCACTAGATTTTACAAGATTGTTTTTGAGATTTTTGTAATTTAAAAGAAATTGCAACTTTCAAACGATATAAATAATGTGATACTAACCGTATTCTCTCTCTTGTACAGCTTTGTCGTTTTATTGTCATAAAAGAGAATTTTAGTTTAAACAAATAAGTTTTGTTTTGTTCGTAGCACAAATGACTCCAATTTTGTTCGTAGCACAAATGACTCCAATTTTGTTCATACTATGAGAATATAATGCTTAACATAATACATAACTCAAAATATAATTTGACAAAATTAACTATGGGAAAAAGTGTGACGTGTAACTATTTCAAATATATTTAGTAGAAGATATGTACTTTTTTACTATAATTATTATCCATTTTCAATTTCTTCAATGGTAAACTAATACCAATTTTCCAAATCTGTAAACTTAAAATTTATTAAGATCTTGAATTATCTTTTTTTCTTTTATTCAATTGGTGTGGTTTGTTCTTTTTTTTATTAAGTATGATTAATTATAAATAATTTTATGAATTAGTTTTTTTAGTAATATTATATTTTATTTTTGAATTGAGAATTCAAAAATTGGAAAATAAAAATTATGGAAAATCCTCCACCCATACAAGAGAACTAGAACAAAGGAGAACAAATTTAGCTAATCATATGCTGCCTAGTTACGATTTCTTGAGATATGATCAACCAAAAAATCTCACCTTAGTTACGAGTAATAATTGAATGTTATAGATAATCCAAAACAACTCCGTACGAGTAATTTGGTGTCTAAAATTAACTAAATGAATTTATGAATTAGTTAAACTTACCACCTTTTTAAAAATAAAAAATCTTCAAATATAAAATAGTTTGAAAAGATCTTAAAAAATGACTATAATTGTACTTTAATTGTCTTTAAGATATTGCTTTAAACAAAAAGAGGTTAAAACTGATGTCAAGTAAGGCGGTTTAAACTTCAAAATGAAGAGCATTATGCCCGCGCGTTCAGAGGTGGTGGATCGTGACTTGGCCGTACAGTTAAGAGAGAATAATTAAGTGCAACTCAACTATTAATGTAGTTTTTTGTGTTTGGAATCACCACCGTCACCAAATACCTTGATGCTGATGTAGGCAACTTGATAACAACGATGACAAAGGAAAGTCCCCATTTTCGTAAATCTCTCAATCATAACTTCAAAAAACTGATTATAAAATTAATTACTAAATCTGATTTTAAAAAGTTTCTCATTTCTTATTTTTTAAAATCTATTGCAGTACTTTCTAAAAAAATTTACTAAACACTAAAATTAATTATTAACTTTTCAAAATTACTTTTAAAAAAATGATTTCAAACCGGCTCTTGATATAATACAGCTGTAAAATTAAATTAAATTTCATGTAAATTGTTAATATAGGTTGTATTTAGGTTATGTGTGTGTATTTATAACTGTAAATGACGTAGAATGATTTCTTTTACATTAATCTTGTATTTAAATCTTGATTTTCTCCATTGATCATAACTAAGAATGTATCTAGAACTTAATTCATTAACGATAAAACTATGGTAAAAATTAATAATTTATATAATCGACCCAATATCAAATTTTTTTTTTATAAAATTCATCTTCAATTAAACAAAATTTTTTAAAAAATAAAATGAAAATGAAAGAATTTTTTTATTAAACAGGATTAATTATGCACACTAGCTTGTATGTGAATCCATCCCTGACCGTAGCCTTATATTTTACGGATGTACCCCGACTTTCCCGTAGTCAATTTTCCAATCCTATGTAATAAATATGTACATTTTCCTCTGTTCTTTTTGGACTTGAGGAACAAGTTTTAGCTATCTTTCGTTTGACATGACTGCAATTAATTAATTAGTTAATTAATCAATCAAATTTATGCTCCAAATATTCAACGACCAAGTGGACTCAACTTGTTTACATTCAATGTCCATATTCATGGAATCACAGTTTCCAGGAAAAATGCAAAAAGACAAAAACGGAAAGAGCCATATTCATCTTCTGGATTGCGCAATAATATGTTTCATTATTACATTGGAATTTCATTTTCACCAATTAGCCAAAAAAAAATTCGCCAAATCAACGGACGCGAAATCGCCTACTTTCCACACAATCAACGGCCAAGATTGGCGTAAATTCCCAAGACGAAACTTCAGAGAGTACTCGGTTTCAGTGTTTCAGAGCCATCTCTCCCTGCCTCTCTCTCCGGACAACAAACGCACGTGATCACCTACCCCAGGTGCAGTACACGCGCTTAATCTGACACGCCAGCCGGCAAGGAGCAGCTCGCCAGCTCGTGCCTTCTGGGATACTAAAATTTGTTGCTGTCGTTTGATCTTATTTTGTCTGCGTTTTAAAAAATGGTGACCCGCACGAGAAGTAGGCGGTGGTCCATAGTCGAGCCTTTTTCAGCGGCCCGCCCGCGACGCTATGCTAATATTGGAAACTGCTGCCTTTTGAGGCAGCGATGCCCATGTTTTCTTTAAGTAGTCAGAGACAGAAAGTGAGCAATGAGGCTGCCCCTTCTTGTGTGCTTTTTTTCAATAATATTATCATATCATACTAATCTAATTTCAATATTATTAGGCTTGTTTCTAAATTTTAATAATATTTTTGAGACATCATTTCTTCTTATATATATAGATATATTTTTCCTGAATTAAATTGTACACTATGGGCATGTATTGCAGCATGTATTAAGAGGGTGTATATTGTACTTACTTTCTAAACGAATGTTTGATAAAATTATTTAACTGGTTTGTATTGTATGAAAAAGTGAAATTAATACAGATTTGGGTGGGTAACCCCAGGGTATTTATTAGCCTGGTCAATAAAATTAAAAATAAAACAAACATAAAAGAACCCAAAACCTAGATCATCTTCTATCTTACTTCTCAAAACAAATTTAAGGATAAATTTTCATCAAATCCTTTTGTTAAAGGTAATTCCATCGCTTAACTTTAGGAAATTTTTATCAGGAATTCAAAAAAAAAAAAGACAAATCCACATCAATTTTAGAGAAAATTTGGTCTCGCTTCTGCATTCCTATGAAAGATTTTCAGAAGTTTTATGGGTTCTCTTTCATTCGTTATGTACGGTTAGTTCATATTTTTGCTTGGACACAAAATAATTATCATGCATTAGCCGCTTTAAAAAAATATGGTGGTTGATATTTGTTTGTTGAATTCCTTTTTTATGGTCATGACTTGAGCAATTGAAAAAAAAAAAAAAGGCCATGCGACTTATAGCTTGGCTTATATTGAGTGATGATTATGATAAGTACAAATATAATATTTGTTATATCATGAGCGAATAATTAGGATAAAGATTCTAATGTTAATACTTCAGTATTCAAGATTAAGTATGATTAAAGTAAATATAAGACAATTGATAATAATACAATATAACGCAGTACCATTTACTTTGTTATTATATAACAAGCCATTGTAATACATGACATCTTAATACATTCAATTCAATACAATATAATACAATCTCACCGGAAGCACCCTATTTGTGCCCTTTTATGCACTGATGCTATCTAAGGAAAGAAAATATACAACGAAGTAAATAATACACATGATAGGTATGAGCACAAGAATTGAGCTAGCATAGAAATTTTTTTTTTTTTTTTTGACATAGAGTCAAATTAAGGGTATGCTTGGAATAGGCGCCATTCAAAAAGAGTTTTCACTAAAAGATTTATAAGTAAAGCTTTTATTTTAACCTAAAAAAATTATTTATTAATTGTTATTTACAAGTTTTAGAAAAGAAAAAAAAATGTATTTTATGGTTGTGCCATATAAACCCTACTGAGATGTAGTTCAATTGAGTGATTGACTATAAAGCTTTGTGAGGTGTAAGGGTTTATACTGGATAAGAATTCTTATCCTTCTTCAAACTTTCTGTTTTTTTTTTTAAATAATAATAATAAAAAGTTATATCATGTGGAGAACGAAGTAAAATTATAAAAATAAAATTAGCGCACATTAAGTAATTTAATTATTCAATAAAAATTCAACAACCTCGAAGTCTAATTTTTTTTTTTTTATAACTTCTCTTAGTGTATATATATTCGTCATGATTAACAAATTTGATTTAATAATAAAACTCAAAGATGACGTGTTCTGCTGTGAAGAAGAATGTGAATATTTTGTTGACATTGAAAGGAAAAATCAATATTCAAAAAGAAAAAAGAAAAAAAAAAGAAAAACACTCACGAGAATCAAGAGTCCTAGGGTCGATGTCACTGGTTACAACAAACGCGGACAAATTCTGCTTTATCAAAAACCGTAATTCCTTTCAAATTTCGTGAACTATTACAATGAAAATGATTTAAATTGTGTAAAGTATAATTTGTAACATAGCACAAAATAAAAATAAAATAACAAGAAATTCATGCCCATTAGTCTATTACGTTCACATTCATTAAACTTTTTGTGGGGCAAATTAATTCCTACATTGATGAAATACTGGATGGAAAATTCTGATGGTATACTGTAATAATATTTCAGTGTAAATGATTTATAAAGGCATGACTAATGGAAAAAAAAGGGTAAATAATTGTCTTTGTAAAAATAATAAAGTTAAAATAATAATAGATCTTCGTAAAAACGATTTAATTAAGCTGGCTACGGAATTTTGGTTTTTTTTTTTTTGTCCTCAAAGATTAAATATCAATAAAGCGCACGCATTCTCCATGAAAAATATGCAGAATTAAAAAGAAGAATTGCCATTATTATCATCTAAAATGGGAACTAATAAATTGACGTCTGCTGAACTCTCAAGTTTTTTCTTTTGCACAAAAAATACCCACTTTATCAGCAGTTTGGATAGCTCTGTACGTGTGCATGTTTTTAGCATTCGTTCAAATGGAAAATGGCAGCCTGTGCCTGTTTTCATTCGCCCTAAAAGCAAAAGAGGAAACCAGCTTCTTTCTTTGATCTTGAATATATATTCTCAAGTTTATTATTATTATTTCATTCGTAACCACAATAATAACGCTTATCGACAGTTGAATAATTTCGAAAGGGAAATTTGACAAGATTAAGAACTCTAATGTGCATGTATTTTGGGACTGTATGATTGTTGACTTTCCCATTAATGCGGCAGTTCAATGCATCCCCATTCATTTGGGTCTTTACATAACCCCTTTTTCTCTACAGAGAAAAGAATTATTCAGAAAGTGAGCCGAATTAATGAGATAATAACCAGCCAAGTGATGTAACTTATGAATTATAAGTCAAAATAAATTAAATTAAATCAATGGAGTAATCAGAATTTCCCCGACAGCTGGCTGCATCTTTATTAATTTCCTGGCATGCATGTATGGATAGATATTATGAATTTTCATTTTTCCTCTCGTTGACTGATCACGGGAACGCATAAGAATGAATTCTAGTGATCAAGATAAATTTCATTGGCATACGCAATAAGTGAGACATCGCGTACGAGAGAGGATGATGCTTTCCAAAAGCATACGTTTTTGCACAAGTCAAAGCAAAAACAATTAATACATACACTGCACCATGAACATAATATTTGCATTGCCGTGGAGATCGATATGATATTTTTGCTGTCACTTGTCAAAGTCGGAGCATCTAGGGTTCAAAGCCAATGAAAGCCTATATAATGAAGCTGCGTTATTATGACCATGTTCTTTATCTACTGTGTAAAATAAAACCAAAAGACAAAAAGCATTGTATTTGCCCTTTTCTTGGAAATTACTCACTGGACAATTTAAAGCTTTATTGTTGATTTGGTACACACACCATTGCACAAACCAAATTATTGCTAGCCTACTGTGACTAAGCACCGCACATGGTTTCTGTTTGTACAGGTAATTAATTCTCCTTTTCAAAAGCTGAAACCTTACCGTTTTGCATGGAATTGTGTCTCTTTCTCAATACTGGCACTGTAATCCCACCCATTGTTTTTGACTAAGGCCATGGCCTGCCGGGTCTCTCAACTCTTGACAATTAAAAATATCTCTTTTAAAGCCATCACTCTTGTGGGAGACAATTTGAATTCGAAAATGTTCTTGCTTAGTATTTGCACTTACAATTAAATCACTATTTTTATATAGTGATAGACACTTTCTCCTTTCATTATTAAAATTAAGGATTCAAATCTCCTTCTTAATATGCGATGTGGGAGTAATTTTCATCATTTTAAACAGTCTAGATAGATTCTGACAACCATTGATATAGGCTTAAGGTTCTACCACATTATTTTAATTTTTATAATTTAAAATAGATTTATTTTAAATTTATTTTTACCTAACTTAACCTGATTCAATAAAAAAAAATGAGTCCTCAAGCCCAAAGAGTTGAAGGACTACATCCAATAATATGTCCTAAATCTAAATAAGATAAAATAAAATAAGTTCTAATCCTCACCAAACTCTAATCCCACAAGATATGAAATAAGTTTTCCTAAATTAATTATACTAATGATTATTTAAGTATTTCTCTTATACAAAGAGGTTACCACTCAAAGGTATAAATATATATATACATTCATACATACATATATAAGATATATTAGAATAGGAGTATAATATCCTTCAAGTCTTTTATCTTCTTTTGTTATCGTGATGCACTCCCAATCTTCAACTCAAAATTCACCAATTCAAAAAATAATAATAATAATAAGAACACTTGAACTTGAATTTAATTAGTTTCCATGACTTACAAAAAATTATATAAAATTAACGGTATTAACGTAACCCGAGGATGAGGTGTTATTAGAACTTTCTTGGTAAATGAAAGAATAAATATAAAACTCCACTGTTGTATTACCATCAATTATGCTAACTATATAAGTAATATGTAATTGTTTTTTCCCCTATTCATTCAAATATCACGTGAAACACGTGTTTATTGGATTACCGATTACGTGCCATTTCAGACAAGCTTAAGTCTGAACCACCTTCTTGATAGAGCTTATTACAAGTAAAATTGAATTGGCGCCTTCGAGAAAGATCATAATTAAAAATTTGATGAGCCTCCCGACTCTGTAATTCTATTGTTAAAGAAGCTTCAAGAACTAACTAAAACGGCTTATCGGCATTCATGTTCTCAAGTCGTCGTCATCATCATCTGTATTTTCAAAACTTTCATGGTTATTTCTTTGAAATTAATGCTAATATTTTTTTTGTCAAAAACATAGTGGCGGCAGTAAACCTTTGGTCGGATTAAACTCCATATGTCTCAAGATTGGTGTGTTTTGAGGTCAAGGATTGGGACCGTTGTGTCTTCAACTTTCGAATTACCCCATGTTCTCAATTTTTTGTTGTCTCCTGAATCATAATGGGTTTAATAACCTTTGGACCCCTTAGCTTGTTACAATTTATGATACAAGGTATAAATGAGCTGTTTGTATTAAATAGGCCCGTATTTTCCGTTCAAATGACCATAGTATCCTTACGATATTCAATTGCGGTTGGTAAACTTAAAGCTAGAGGGAGTTTCAGTCATTTTAAATTTTAAATAAATATTAAGGACCTATTCAAAACAAATGGATAAAACAATGTTTCATTTTAAGAAACTATAAAACAGTCTGGATTTGACTGTTAATTTACTCCAAATACAAATTGAATTCTTTCAAATATCTTGCCCTAAACCAATCGGCCGGTCGAATAGGAAATACTTGTTTCAGCCTCCATAAAAATATTATAGGGATTAATTTTAGTCCTTCATCAATTATTTCATTTTAAAAATTTTGAAAATATTTAATATAATCTGATTGTAAATACTAGTTGCTCCACTGAAGGGCATGACTCTTGCCTTTCAAGTCTCCTATTATTTTCTACTTTTTTGAAAAAAAAAAATTGGAGTAAGCACATACACTTTCTTGTTTATAATAGTTGTGTTTTTTTTAATGTCCCATTAAGGATTCTAACGATTATTCTTACATTTGAATCCCAATGATAGTAGAAATCTATTTACAACTGTTATATTTTGTAAGTTATTGATATTTACTAATTTTCATGAATTATAATTTTTTTTCTCACTATGATAAATGTTAATGCATGATTAATATTATAGCTACAAATAAATTATTATATTAGTTGAGATTGGGATTGTAGCCAAACTCTTTTTTCAAACCCATATCTCAATAATTTTAAAATGCCGTCAGTTTTACGGCTTTATTAGTTTACTTTAAAAAAAAAAATCCAACAGAAAAAATTTCCTGAAGTGATATGATAATCACTTTTTTTTTTATTTAATGATTTAAATGGTAAACTTTATTTATTTATTTTTTCAAAAAAAGGGATGTGGAATCACTGAAAATTAGTCTGTTTCATCCGTTAACTAAATCTTTTCAACTCGTACTAGATTTTTTTTTTTTTTTTTGTATCATTTTCATGCATGAACTAAATACTTATGGGTAATTAAGCTGATTATGAAATTGTGGGGTAAGAGAAGGGAATCTATCTCATTGCCTTTTTAATTTATAGTTCAGTTATATGTGTTATAATTCATAAAGCAAAGTGCAAAGGGGAGATGAATCATCATTCGTAAAACGAAATTAAGAACAAATCTAATTAATTTGCTTTTTCAACGGCAGCCAAAGTTTTTGTTTACTCAGGTAGTGGATGAGAATGAAAGTTAGGTTTTGTCAAAGAGACTTTATTATCAAGATATTTATTTATATTTGTCAAATTGTTGTTCTATCATCGATGATAAAGTGGGCTGATTAAAGGCAAGGTTCATGCATATATGTAGCAAACCTTAGCTTACTTATAAAGTAAATTTGTTTTATCTATCTTTTTTTTATTTCTTCTCTGTTGATATTAGCTCGATTCAGGGCCATGTACGTTGTATGGCAAATATTTTAAGTCAACATATTTGTTTCGAGCATTTTCCATCATACTCCTGTGGGCTCAAAACTCTTTGAGGACGGACAACATGATTCTTCTTGTTGATTAATTTCCTTGTTTCTTAAACCAGATAATTAATTATTAATTATTGCAAGTTAACAGTGGCCTTATAACTTAAACCATATGAGCTCCGTCACCCACTGTCATCATAAATGAAAATCATCGAGTGCCGACGTTGGCATGTTTTAAAATAATAATTTTTTTTCTTAAAATCTTTAGGATTAGGTATTAATTTTTAGTTGCTCATCATATTTTTTCTGAAATGACTTGAAATATTTTTTTTTGTTAGTATAATCTGATATTATTTTTTTGAGGACAAACAAAAAAAAATCATTAATAATATTTACTAGTACTCCTCATAAAAATTTTTAAAAAAAATTTAATAGGAGTAACAACAGGTTACAATGATCAGTTGAAAATTGACATCTAAACTTAAAGACTGAGAGAAATTTATCGTGTTGTAAAATATAAATTGAGGACTAAATATTACTACCAAAACTTAATCTAACATTGTGTTATTTTAAACCATACGAATGTGGACAAGAAACTCCTGTGTAATAAATATCTACTTCGTAAGGTAACAAAGTAAGTATGAAAATCAAGGTATGTTTGGAAGTGAGGTGCTGTAGCTTTTAAGCTGCAGCTACTGTGGAGTAAAAACTATAGATGTGGAGTAGAAGTTGAAAAAAAAAAATCTGTTAAGCTACCAAAATCCAATTATAAATATTATCAAATACCTTAATAATTGTACTTTGGCAACCCAACTACCTCACTACACTCCCAAACGGGCCCTCAATTTGTACATCATATATCCAACTCAACTCAATGAACAAGTATGGGGAAGAGGGTGATTGAAGAAAGTCAAGATCTCAAATCATGTGCTGCACAGGAGATGGTCCATTTCTAGCAAAAGCTGTGAGTCGCACATGCTCAAACACCAATTTTGCCATACGTGAGCATACATCCCATGTGTTTGAAGCCAAAAAAGGTGTCCAAAATTATGACTTTATTATGAAAGAGGAAAAAAAAAAGAAAAGAACTTGGCAAGAAATCAAAAATTAATTTTACTTGTGGTGGAATGGAATGTAAAAAGAATCGATTAGTTGTGATTGGGGGTGTAGGGACGGGAGTGTTTGGTTGATGGAAATTTTGAAATCGATGAAATAATTATACGAACTTTGAATTCATTCATTATTAATTGGTTTGAAAATATCTTGTTCAGTCTAGCTACCTAGGACTTCAGCTTATTAATTACCAACATTTATAACTAGCTAACAACAATTCATTGATTAATTAGCATCACTTGTGGCGGCACAAACGATTTTTATGTGTACATAAATCAATAATGACCACGGAAAATATTATGGAAATCTATCAAATTCCTCTAATCATGATTTTTTAGAGAAAATGAGCGAAGCCACTCTATTTTTGTTTTCTTTATTGGTGACATTAAGCTTTCACATTTTAAAATCCACAAGAACTCTCTAGGAATAATAATATTCTATTAACTATTAATTATTTGTTTTTTTTACTTCAAAATTACTTAAAAATTATTGTTAATGATGCATTTACGTTATAAATGAAAGATTCTAAAGAGCAATAGAAAAAAGATTTTAAAAAGTTATTTTTATTTATTCACGAGTACAAATGCTTCTATTTATATAAAGATTGCAAGTATTAAAAGAAGATGCTCAAATTATAATCATTGGGATTTTTTTTATTGATCATCAATCTTAACTTCTCAGTGATTTATTATTGTCTTCATCTTCATGTTTGCCTTAACTTTTCTCACTTAGAAATGGATCATACCGTTTAGCATTATAACATTAGGTAAGTTATAGTGAGTGTTAAAACATAAAAGAGAATTGTTAATTTCGTCCCAAAAAAAAAAAAAAAAAGATAAATTTTGATTATTTTGCCATAAAACAACCATTAATCAACATAATGAAACAGAGAGAAATCTCGTGGGTTTTTCCGATATATAAATTATATGCACATTAGAGTTTGATAAAATATTTTAAGTTGAAAATAATAGATATAGCCATATAGGGTATAAAGTCCATTCTATGGGTGTGGAAGCAGTTGGGTTACCATCTAAATTACTTTAAAAAAACTTATATATATATATATATATATATAATAACACGCCTAGAAAAATAGAAAAAATAGAGCATCCTTTGTCGGCAGTCGGCAGGAAGTTTTTTCAAAGATTTTCTCATTTCTCGCTTATGCCTGTGAGTGAAACGTTATTCAATTCATTAGAGAAAATATACAGACGAAATCCAATGAGTTTTCAATGTGTACATGTTGATTTTGAAGTCAGCAGACTCAGCACATTACTCGATAATCACAATTCGACGACCGCATGAAGTTTATGAATTATAATATTATCAATGCTAAGTTAATCTTCTTTCACTTCAAACAAAAATCGGAGATTATGCTAATTTCACACCCCAAAAAGAAAAAAAGAAAAGAAAAGAAAGTCTAATGAATATTTTAAAGGCCTTTTTATAATGTTATATGAAGAGAGACAGAACCCAAAAAGTAAATGCCCGATTTAATCAAAGCGACTAATGACATTATATAACCTTGTATACATTCGGTCCCAGAGTGACCTAAGGTGGGGTAATTGTGGTTGGATTTTTATGGTTTTGTGGGGGCATTATTTTTACATATTAGTTACAATTTAATGATTTTATTTCTGTTGTCGTTGCTAAAATGTTATAAGCAGGCAGTTTGGTCGGGCCACATTTGACCCAATAAAATTTTAAGTGGGGTGGGGCAAATAACAATCAAACTCCTTATTGTCTGCTTAGAATTCAAATAAAATAGTAATTTTCACAATCGATCGAACAAATTAAATTATCTCAAATCTTTAGTTTTATCATTTAGGCCACTTAACCATCATTGATGGTTAAAATTGACTTATCATTATATTAATTTGACTGTTTCATTATCGTAACTCATATTAGTTTGATCCCACAGTCACTTGAGTTTAAGTAATAATAAAAGATTAATGAATAAAATTTCTCATATCCATCTAAACCTATTACCCAACAAAATAAAATAATAAAAAAAAGCCTTATTAACCAAATTGACCCACCCCCGAAAAAGAAAAAGAAAAAGAAAATTTTGTATGTTCTTTTGCAATTTAGTTTATCACCTATTTTAAAAGTGTTGAGAAAGTTTACGGGGGATTTATAGTAGTTTAGTTAGGCCCAACGAAATAAGGGGGCCAAAGTATCCAGCCCGTGTCTATCTTTCGGGGGTTAATTTAACATGGGGTCTGGAACTGGAACACATCCAAGTCTGTTACGAGATTAATCACTGGCTAATTAGTATATTGTGTAATATAATATTGAGAGAAGATTTAAATCTGATCACACTTTCGTTTTATTTTTCTAATAATTAACTCCTCACCATCATGTTTTTGAAGATACGGCATTTAAACTTAAGCAAAAAGCAGAGGTAGCGCATAACCTATTAGCTATATACCTATTGACAGGTTTGATTGGCTTGTTTGAAGTTTAAAGCCTTACTTGAAATTAAGGTGTTGTAACTTAATAGTAATAATTATTGTTAAAAAAAGAAATTATAGCTGGGAAATAAAAGTTTATGGTATGTGGTAAATATGAGTTTTAAGTAATAATTTTGACAAAAAGTGGTAAAGAGATGATAGGTTTTTATTATACAAGTGTTGAAAAAAAAATCAACTTAATTCCAAATTACATAAGTAATTTTTATTTCATAACTACAACTTTTTTTCCGTAGCCCTTAATACCAAATAGGGTCTCATTCTTGGTTGCTCTAGAGTCATAGGAGTGCCTGATGATACATTATTTATTATTTCCACGTTCTTATAAGGTAATTTTTGGAGGAAGCCAAGAAAACAAAATTAAAAGTTAAAAAAGAAAAGAAGACATGTACTGTTCATTTTTTCGTTGTTTTTATGTTACTTATAGATTTGGAAAAATCTTGAATACTTTCAGTATATACTGTTTCATTCATTGAATTATTACTTGATTAGTTGAGAGGTGTATGTGGTAATAATCAAATGAGAGAGTGTGTATATGATGGAATCCAACAAGATAGAGTGTAAAAATCAGGAATATTAAACTTTCTCACTTATATGCAAATATATTTTATTACTAGGGCTTCCACGCATGAGCATTATACCGCAAAAAATGATGGCTATAGATCTCACTGTGTTAGGCATTTGACATTGGTTAAATAGGAAAACGGGATCGGATTGATTAATATAAATAAAGAAAATGCTTTGGAGATAATCAATCCTCTCTAGCTAGCTTCCAGAATCATATCAAATATAGTACTTAATGATAAATAAAAAAAACATCATATATGTATTCCCTACCGTAGGTGTAGTACTGTAGTCTCATATACAATGTAGGAAATTAGCCCCATGGAATAAGGACGAAATAAAGCTGAATGCTTTGACTGTTCATGATTTGCTAAAGAAGGTTAAAACATCTACATGGAGTCGAGGATTTCCTCGACCTCTTTCAAAGGCTAGTCCAGAAATTTCTTCTTTGTTAAAACTATAAGTTGTAATAATCAAGTGTTAATGATCAAATGATCAGTAGGTTCTTGAAATCAATAGGTCATCCGACTAATGGAGTATGTAATTGTAATGCCTCTATAACCCAATGTAACTCAAAGCACATGAGTCTACTGTAATCCTATACATAGGGCCTCTATTTCTCTGTACTCTAGCTAGCACCATGATATTTAAAAAAGCAATAGTTGGTTGAACTTATTACTCGGTCACATTGTTGAATCTGCAATATGCCATATTCTTATTAATGCACTTCCATCAATGGAAACCCGAGTTTCACCGATATTTGAAGCAGCTTTTCAATTGACCAATACAGAAGAATAGACATTATTATATGATTCATTAAGAAGATCCAAAAAAGAGAGGGTTTAATAATGCAATGCCAAAGCTTCTCTCTATAAACACCCCATACAAAATATATACTTCAAATTTGGCTCAATGAAACAGGAATCCTTTGATTGAATTCCTTCTATGTACACTATAACCATATATGTATAATGATGAAACAGTAGCTTACCTATTACGACCAAGACGAAGCTCCAAATCGAGTCCAGCTTCTTCCACAGTTCCCCTCCTCATCACTTCATTATCTTCATCAACGCATGAAGGGCCAATTCCCAGGCTCAAATTGGCACCCAAAAGCTGATCTTCATTCATCATGCTCAAAGACTCTGATCTCGGAACATTGTAAGCAGGAGGGTTTCCAGGGTTAGATGCTGATGGTTGGTAGTACCTGAGATAGTTCCTTTGAGACTCAAAAACCGGAGAGTGCCTTGATTTGTCACTTGAAATCGGTGCAATATATCTAGGGTTCATGTAATCTTCATGAATCAGCATCGGATTGCTTGTAATAAAAGAAGGACCAGTAGTTTGCTTGGCCTTGGCTCTATCTTTGCGGTGTATGTTCATGTGCCCGCCTAAAGCCTGAGCGTTGGTGAAGCCTCTCTTACAGAAAGTGCACTCATATGATCTTTTTGCACTTGATGTGTCTAATTCCTTGACTTCGTTTTCATCACTTGATGAGTGATCGGAACCCACTTGTTTCTGTGATGAGTCCATGCCCAAAACCCTAGATAATTTGCGCTACAATTTTTGCAGAAGTAAAAATTTATGAAATGTGAAAATGGGGGGAGAGAGAGAGGGAGAGAGAGAGAGGAAATAGGGAAGTTTTAAGGGCAAGTTGATGACATTGGCTTTGTTCATTGACACTTCCTTGACATTTTCCTTTTGGAATTTTGCATTGAGTCGGCTGTGGTTGGATCCATCTTTGGTAAATTTTAAACTCGTTTTAATCTGTCTCTCTCTGTTCTCTATATCATATATCTCTTTATAACTTTGATTTGCTTACTTATTGTGCTCATGTAGCTTTCATGCATACTGCATCTAGCTAACTTTCTTAATACTACACTTTTTTGGCAAGTCTCTCAAGTCTCTCCATGACTCAACTAGAACGCACATCCTATATATTTTCTAAAATTTGGCCACTAATATTATTTTATAAGACAATGTTATTTATTAAAAAACGAGCAGAAATTAGGAAAAGTAACTCTCTTTCAAATTCTAGAGAAATAATGGAACTGTGATTGCAATATGATATTATGCACATGTGAACACTATCTCATATATAATAAAGGGAATAGCGATGTTAATAACTATGGACTACACGAAAACAAAGAAAATTATACAGAAACCGAGTTATTTTTAAACAATTTACTCCATATGGTTAGTTGCTAGTAAGGAAGGGTTGCTGAATATAACTTTTTCAATGAAACTAACCATCCGAATTAAAAGATCAGCACTAGTTGAAAATTATACAACCCAGTATACTTCTTGGTATCATCAACTCAAAAATTTTAAGAGGCATTATTTTTGTGTGAACGTACATCTGATGCTATATCTAGGGTAACTTATTAAGCATTCTTTCATGTCAACATCTACCTCCATCAAATACTAAGTCCTATTTGTCAAATTATCCATATGTCCCGATCTCATAATTTCATTTAATGCAAAAGCCTAAATTATTGACTCACTAAATGTCTAATTACAGAGATGAGAAGGGCAGGGATGAGCAGTTCAAAAAGGGTAAACGGATGTAAATCACTAGATAATTTCTTTAATGCAAAAGTCCCGAACACATATATGTCCTGCAGTGATCAACAATCTTATTGCTACATGCTTATTAGCTGGTTCTTCTTTGAATTTAAGACGGCAGAAGATTAATTAAGCATTGACCATTTCCTCAATCAAATCGGCTGCCGTTACACATAACTCAAGATTTGTTATTGTAGTCGATCGTAGTAACAAAATAATAATTTAAGCTTAATAAGATACAATGTCTGACAAATGGAAGGAGAAGGGCGTCAATGACAACAACGTAACTGCTGTATTAGCTAGGTGTACTACGGTAACTCCCAGACATTTTGTACATTCTTTGCTGCAAAAATTCATACATCAAGACTCTTTTTGATTAATTGAACCCTATATATCTAAATCTTGGATCATTTTTCTATTGGTCAATTTAAAATTGAAACTTGGAATGTTTCTAATCGATTTCAATACTTTGCTACCACAAAGCAAGCCGGATTAAACTATTTGTGTTCATTGATTAATCCTAGAAAGCACGGTCCAAGGTCAGCTGGATTGAAATTAGTAACTAAATAAAATTTGATCTTGAATTTAACTCCCAATTTTTTTTTTTCCATTTGTTAGAACTTAAAATGAATTTTCCTATAGAAGGTTGTTGTTTCAACGACATATAAAAGGATGTAGATGTTGATGTTGTTGGCTAATGCTACATAGCCTACATTAAAACTTAAAAGAAAATTAAAAACATATTTTAGGTAAATGATGGATAAAGCTTTTGCTTTCAAAGGCATCAATCATGAACAGCCTCATCAGCTTGATTTTAAAGGTTAATTAGTGTAATTAAAATTCTGTGGTACTGTCGTTTCGCGACTTGGACAAATTTACAAGTGACTTTGTCAACTGATTGATCTTTTCTTTGAAATTGTATTGTTTATTCTTTCGTACATATAATATATAACAACATCTGATAGGGTACTTAGGATCCACGAAAGCAATGTTGCGGATCAGCCGTTTACCAAAGCAATTATTTTGATAATCATTTAGTGTAATCTGGGCCAATTTTGGATCTTTAGATCCAGTTGGCCCAACCCAATTGGGTTTTTTGATTGGTTAATTGCTAGTAAAGATCATTAAGATTACTAATGGTGATAACTGATCTAAATGCTGAATGTTGTGCATACCCTAATCGGGTTATGCAAATAAAGATCATTAAGATTACTAATTCAACCTTATATTTTGAATTGCTATACATAGAATTTAATTAATTTAGATAATAAAGATGGTTTTCGGAGTTGTGTCATTGATCGAGAGTACCAATGGTTATTCTCTATCAAACTTTCATTTGATATTAATTAACATGATCAAAATGCAGAGAAATTGATGAGCAATCAATTAACTACCTCTAAAATAATCACCTATATACATGATCCTGACCTTTTATAATAAATATCTCTGTAATTTGTGTACAATAATATTGTTTGAGCTGTCCTTTTATTGGCAATATATCTGCCTAGAATTGACCTTTTTATCTTTCTTAAATAGAAATTTTTTATTAATCTAAGTCTAAAAGATAATAACCAAATTGGCTTGGGATTTCTTCCATTCAGACAACAATAAGCATACTTTGCTAATGCATTATATAGATGATAACAATCCTCGAAATATGCCCTAAACAAAATGTCAGTATATCTAGCTAGAGTTGACATTTTAACGTCGGTAACATCAAATTACAAGAACTTGATTAAGTATCCATCTCTTAGAACAATTTACTATTTTATTTTATTTTGTTTGAATGGTAGGAGATAAGAAGAGACACTCTATCATTCTCATCGTAAATGAACAAAATTTGTTTCACCCATTTTGGCCAAACTTGATTAAACATTTAATTAAAGTGATATCAGCCTTTGAGATGTATTTACGTATGCTATGAATAATTTTATTTCTAAATTGAATGAGATCTTCACCTACAATAGTTGATGTTGTCAGTAGTTAAATGTTAAAATTGGATCAGACTAATACAAATTTATCTTGTACGATTAATAGTAGAATAATTTTTTCATAGGAGGATAGTTTAGATAAAAAAAAATACATCATGTATATTAAGCATAAGTGTAATCTTGTTGTTATTAAAATTTTTATCATATGGAGCTTTATATTTGTATTTGTGCCGCCCAATAGGGCTTGCTTCATCTATTCTGATTAACCAAATTAATCTGATGTTTCTCTTCTGTTTCAAAAAGGACTAATTATAAGATCTTACGACTTTATTGCGCACTTGAATTTGATGTAAGCGGCAAGTCATTCATGTATGAGACTGAATTCTGATCTCTTTTCATGTGCCACATGCTGAAATTTCTAAGATACCTTGCCTTATTAGACAATTACAACTATTTCTTCATCTCTGTCATTCCTGCAACTTGTAGGTACCATTCTATATGTAAGACCATTCTTTTGTCTTTTAAGTTTTCAATAACTAAAATTAAAAAGAAAAAAAAAATACTTCTATGACGAGTCGTTCTCTAGTATACACGTTTGTTAGCTGCTAGAAAATGTCAAAATTTTTTGAACTCCAATGCATGAAACTCTTTATTGTTTTGTAATCAGTTATCTATAAGCAGCTCAAATAATCGTTTTGTAAAAATGTGAATTACTAAAGAGATAATATCAATCAACTATGAATAGTTCTTGAGTTACTTAAAAGTGAACTTATAAATTGAGAATTGCTCCAAATTAAAGAACTATTCTCAACTAATATAAAATTATCTCTTTGATCCCTTTTAAATACAGACCAATCTGTCCACTCATAGATGAATTCCATTTGACTTAGTATCTCATAAAAAATTTTAAAACATAACTCATACTCAAAAATTAATTTACAAATTGAGAGATGTTCCAAAAATATGCATTAAGAATTATTCTTAGTTGATGGAGAATTTTCCCAATTCTGTACCAAAGAATATTTCATTTTTTCGCACTAGTATATATATCTAATTTCATGAATAATAAGCAATAATCAAAGCATCTATATTATAGAGTGGTCATGTGACAACAATTATAATAAAAGTGCATACATGCATGTTATGTTGACACTTGAAAGCAATGTGCAAGGGACTCAGTGAAATGAATTAATTGAAGAAGGGCGTGAGCAAGATGTTGATATGCGCCGACTGGGCAATTCCTTTTTGCCATCCCTCTAATTATCTCTCTCTCTCTCTCTCTTTCTATATCACTTACACTAAAACAAAAACACTTTGGTAATTTCCCTTCATTTTTATTTGTCTTCACTTGTTTTTTTCTTCTTTCACTCTCCACGTGTGGGGACCTTCCCATAACGTTTCCAAATTTTTGGGCAATAAAATTAATTAATGTGCCTGCAATAAGCTTTTTTAGGGTTGAGGAGCTGGTCTAGCTTTTCATGTGATCATCACTTTCCCCAGTATCATTAATCATGTTATACGAATCAAACTAAATTTTTAGTCTTAGTAACTATGACCCATATTTTGTATTTATTATTTGGTATGTCTTATAGGTTTATAGCCTTTGATCTCATCATGTGACCAAAGCAAGGAACATTTTTCTTTGAAGTATCTCTAGTGGTAAGCACTTAATTTATAACACCTAAAAATGATAATTAATGAGTTAACAAGTTTTGTATCGAGAAAAATATTAATTTTCGATAATATTCTCGACTTATCCCTCTGTAACCGTAACTGAATAACGACAAATTTTTATTTTAATTCACAAAAATTATGGATTGATCATAAGCTAGTAAATGGAATAATTAGAAGTCAAAACTCAAAAACAAGAGATATTAACACATATATAAGTACATGCAAGTTAATGTCACTTGGCCAAAAATAACAAAGAAAATAATATTCGGAAGTTACTTGACTTGATTAATTAATTTCTGAAACGCAACGTTAATTAACTTGTATTCACAAGTATTTGTTATTTAAAAGGATGATTGTGACTAATATAAAGCAGCTGGCGTTTTTTTTACACCGTGCAAAATTTGGATTCATGACGTGAGCAAGATTAGTGACAAATAGTTAAATGAGGTAAAGTCGTAAAAAACAGTGTCTACAATAAATAAATAACAATCGTAGAGTAAAAAGAAAATGTGATCTTAGAGATGACGTTAGATTAATATTGTGTTGTTAGCCGAAACAAACAAAAAAGATTCTAAAGTTTTCTGGGCCAAATTGAAAAATAAAATTGTTCAATCTCAAATTTAATTTAACGTAACATTTATAATCAATTTAGTTTGTCTGAGTAATTTTGGGGACTACTTCACACGTCATCAATCTCCATGTTCTTTTCTGTGTGTATTGGGAAGTGATTTTTACAAAATTTAGAACTGTTTTTTTTTTTTTAATTCCTGAAATAATATAAAATAGATGAAAAAAGTACCATATTATTCACTCTTGAAATACACCCTCAATTTTTTTTAATGATGAGAAAAAAAATGACGATCAATATTCATATCATTATCCGAAAATTGCTATCGTGGCCTCAAATTGAACTGTTTTTATATGAACTGCTAGACCCAAAAAATAAAATTATTAAAACAAGATCCCACCATTGTTAGACATTATTATTAATTAAATACAATTCATAATGCAACATTCTCTTCCTCAACTTTAAAGGAAGGGATCAATCTCTCCACAAATGACAATTTGTGGGATAAATTTCTCCGTAACCTTTTTTATTCAGAAGCTGATGTTTGGCAGCACTAGTCATTGATGCTATACCAATCGTCTCGCTACGTTTCTAGTTGTATTATAATATAAAAAAGGAAAATTATCAGCCATATACCTTTAAATGACACCAGTATCAAACATGCTACAACACTTTTCGCTTATATTACTCGTATATCCTAAATTAACAAAAAGCGTCCGCTTTCTAGTTAACTTAATTTGAGCAAAATGACTATTTTACCCTTTAAACTCAAAATGAGGTAAAAAAATAATTTTATCTTGAAAATTAATGTAAATTTTCAATCCATAATTTTTTTATTTGGTTATTAACAATACATTTTTTATTAAAAAAATGAATTATTAATGGTACATATTATTAACAATTATACATAAAAAATATTCATCTTATACCATAAAAAATTATTAACAATATATTATTTACAATTATACATATTATACCATAAAAAATTCAAGTTTGAGCTTGGAGGAGTAGATCTTCAATAATTTAGGTTAAATTTTGGAGGAGTAGATTCGGTTGTAAAGTAGTTTTTTTTAGCAATTATTAACAATTATCCAATAAATGGGATGACATGTCATTTTTTACTAGGTAAATGGGATGACATGTCATTTTTTTAAAAAGACTAGATTACCCTTATGATGTCAGCGCTTGCAAACGGCAGTTAACGGATTGGTGGACGGCAGAAGTGTTTTGTCAACTTAGGGTATACGAGTGATACACTTAAAAAGTATTGTAGCATGTTTGATACTGGTGTCCTTTAAGGATATATAACTGATAATTTTCCTATAATAAAAAAAGAAAAGCCATACATATATGTCGAAGGAAAAATTAGTAATTGCATCAACTTTGTACACTATCATTGACATTTACCTATTTTGTTAAGATATATTTCATATTACATAAATCCCAAGCATGTTGGAAAGAGATAAAAGTATTTATAGAAAATGTGTATGTAAATTTAATTCAGGGTCTAATTATCATGAAAAAGAAAAATAAAGAACGAGTGGCCCATTAATAATCAGAAAGAACAGTACAAATTTATAACATCATTCACAGCTGAGCAGCGACTAGTACTGGCAGGGTTAATTAGGTTGGGTGAGGTGGTGGGGAAAGGTTAATTTGTAAGTATATGGATGTGTGTCTGAAAGAATGAGTGCTACAATGGGAAAGAATTTGGGGTCTCTCAGTTCTCTGTAATGCTTTGAACTCTTCATTCTCTTTTAAGGAAATGTCATCATACCATTTGACACCTAGACATTGTCGGGAACATGCAAACCCCTCAGCTTTTGGGAAAATGCATCCAAACACATCACTCACTAGTCGCTGCTTCTGTTTCGCATCATTTCTTTTCATTTACTTGGCATACATGTTACAGTTTTACCTGATAGAGATTGCTTACATCTTTCTCGTGTAACTTTTCAGTTTCATTTATCACTACGATACATTGTACTAATTAAATTATACAAGGGTTACTACACATGCAACTTTTCAGATTTTTTTTCCCCATTTTTCTTTTGTATATTAATCTTTGGCAACCATACTTAGAAGTTTAGGTCTCTGTTCAATCTTGCTTAGATTACTCTATGCAATCTGGATGTCCGGGCTCCAAATGGGTAGGATTTGCCTTTTAATTTAGAAGATAATATTTATTTTTCATTTTGTACAAGCGGACTTGAATACTTGTTCGTATTTGTAGGAAGAAATGTACTTTTACCGTCTGCCTAATGAGTATGATTCCCTCAATACCACGAATATGAGCTACTTGAAGTTTTATGATTGAATCATGAAGAACACGAATTTGAGCGTAAAAACATGTTCGGAAGATAATGGCACTTGGGGTGGTCTAGTCTTATTTAAACTCATGAATTACGAAGTGATGAGACTTGGATCAATAAAGACAGGTCTATGGGTAGTTGGTGGCTTATAGACTTTCTTATTGTTTTAAATTAAATGACATGTTTGTTAATCATTTTTTTTTCTCTTTCGAACAGTATACAAATACAATAATGAATTTTGCTTTGGAACTTGGTTTCAATTATGATATATATGCTATCATGATTGTAATAATGCACAATGTAAGATGAATGTATTGAAAAAGACTTATCAAAAAAGTTTGGGCAGTCAATTTTGTTAATTTTGTGTGGTTGTAGATTTTGATTTCCATAAACAATTACATTTGTTCCAGTGATTCAAACAAAAGAGTTGTTCTTTTTTGGAGCATGACCTAATCCATGCCATCTTTTCCAAAAATGCAGCTTGCATTCCAGAACACATCCAGATACCAATTGCGACATTGGATTGCAGTATCAAATTTTGTTGTATTGCTATTTGCTAAATGATGAATTAATTAAGGTTATGATGAAAAACAAGGTGCCTACTCGTTAACTTTGTTTTAAATTATATATGATCACTAAACTAAAGAAAAGCCGCTTAACTTCAACTGACATTCACATGTTTAGACTAGTATTTAATTAATTGGTAATGATTATTTTTAAGTACAAATTCCATATATAAGACATGCACCATCATACAATAACATCACTTTTAATTTAATATTATTATATATATGAAAGTATCTCAGTTCAATTGTTTATCATTTTCACAGGTCTCCCTTAATTTGGTTAGGCAGGTAGCAAACCCATTTATTTATTGATCTTCTTCTAATTAATTACTTATATTATAATGTCAAAGTATCTCAGTTAATTTTTAATGATATATAAGTATATGTCCTGTCACTCTGGTCACCCTTATTTTTGGTTAGGCAGGTAACAAACCACCATGCATGCTGCTATAGCTAGTCCGAGAGACCCTTCCATTTTTATTTTTTTTTTAAATTTATCTTTTTGTTAACTTAACTTCATCTTCTTCTCATATGTTTTCTTTGCTTTTCCCCATATCCTCCATTAAAGAGTACCACAGATTGGTTTATGCTATGCAAGTAGAATAGCCACAAAATAAGCCATATATACATTTCTTGTTCTTTCTTTCTTTTTTTATTTTTTTGTAAAGGCCATATATCCACGTGAACACTTTTTGTTTTAATTTATTAAATCAGCTATTTTTGTTGTTAAGTTACAGTTAACCTAACAAGAACCTCATACCAACAGCAGAAAATAATTAACCTAACAAGAGCCTCATGCCAACGGAAAAATAATTACTAGAGCAAAGAAGAAGAAACAAGAAAAAAAAATTATAAAAAAATAAAAATGACGAAGCAGCTATTTGATGAGGTAAAAGCTCTCCTCTCTCTCTCTCTCTCTCTCTCTCTCTCTCTTTGTGTGTCCCTCTCTCTCTGTGACGTATGAGTCAAAACTCAAAGCAAAGTAATCATAGTGCAAAAAGATTACAATAATATATATTTGTTAAGCAAGACACTTTCCTAAGGGATAGATTATGGAATTTGAAAATTTCATTAAGTAAATATTTAAGCAGCTGTGACATTTAGTATCATCATCACCATCATCATCAATCTTAGCTGCAAAATCTTACATCGAAGCATCTCCTACATATATCTGTGCTTCTTCATTACTTGCTTGAATTTGAAAACAGTAAATATATAAATGCAGAAATGATCACAAATTGGTGTAGTGGGCCAACTACAGCAATTTGTGTTCATAAATTAATGTAGCTTAGCTTACATTTGTCTAAGAGTACCCCAATCGAAGCTCCAAATCTAAATCCTCCTTTGAGTCACTGATCACTCCAATTTCCAAGTCCAACCTAACAATCTCACCACCTTTCTTTGATAGCTTAAATCCATCATCTTCTTCGGTGAATCCACCAAATTCTTTGGCCCCGGAAAACGATTTTTCATTCTTTTTCACTGAATCTTTGGGGCTTAGAGCACCAGTTAGGGCACTCCATTTCTTGATTTCACTTGGAGAAGCTGAAGATTGAGAAGATAAAGAAGAAAAAGGAGAAACCAAAGGTGGGGTAGAGAAATTAGGGTTAGGGTTAGGGTTAGGGTTAGGGTTAAGGTTAAGGTTGAGCAAAGGGTACTGACCATTGTTAATGTTATTATTAACAATAATATCCTTTGGAGTCGGAGGTGATATCCTCAGCCTGGCCCTGTCTCTTCTATGAACATTCATATGACCACCAAGAGCTTGAGCAGATCTGAATTCTCTTTTACAGAAACTACATGTGTAAGATCTTGGTGGCCATGAAAACCCACTTAGATATTCTTCTCCATAGCTCTGCTGCTGCCCCTGCTGGCAGGAATCTTTCATCTTGTTGCCACTGTTTTGGTTGTTGTAGCCGTTGCAGCTGCTGATGCTGTCCCTAGTGAATCTACTGCCAATTTTATGATCTTTCAAGCCGCTGCTCATAATGTTCCTCTCCATGGATATGCTTTTTGGCTTTGTTAATCAGTCAGAGACCTATACAAAGATCAAAGACACATAAGAAAAAACGGTCTGTAGCTTCACATCAATTATAAAGAGACCAAGAAACTAAAACAACAAAACGAAAAAAAAAAATTTATAAAAAGACAAAAATCTTGCCCATGTCTAAAAAGTAACTGACCTGAGAAAATATCAAAGAGCCCCATCAAATTTCTAAACCACAAGGTGAAAATCCCATTGGAGGGTATCACTGCAGAGGATCCTAGCCAAACGTTTGGTCACTACTACTTACTATTTGAAGAACCTCGTTATGCTAGCTTTGCACTCCTGTTTGTCAAATCTAAACAGATTTAGCTGTGTCCTTTTTACTTGTAACTTTTTATATGTGTGTGTGTGTGTGTGTGTGTGTGTGTGCAATTGGGTTCTGCAATATACATTTGTAAAGAAATTATTAACTGTAGAGAAATTGGTAGATGGGCGTGGTTAAATGAGCTTGAAAACTTGTCCTATTACCATTGGTTAAAATCAGACATAGTTAGAGGAGGGAGAAAGGTTTTAATTAAAAATTTAAAATGATTTCTTTCTTCTTTTTCCTTTTTTTTCTTTTATCGTGTCCCACAGGGTTCACCGGTCATTAATGCCTAATTAATGGCTAATTAGTGGTTATCATGCTCTTCCATCCATGTCACCAGACAGGAAGAACTAGAACTAGAATTAAATTTCAAATGCTTGCACTGGCTCTTACTGTTCATGTTGAATTGAATGAATCCAACATTCTGTATTCTGCCACCAAGAGACATGCATGAATTAAAGAGACATTCTTGAGTTCAGGGACCATCGTAATTACTTATTCATTCATGTAAAGGTTAAATGAAATAAAGAAACTTTATGATAGTTCTAACATACAAAAACATATATCTCGTTTACTTCATAGACGCTATAAATACAGGATATATAGAGAAAACGAGATAAGTGATTTAAAACTAACAAAATCTATTGTCAAGTTAATTTGGACGCAAAAATTATAAAACAAGTTGAGAAGAGAGAGAGGTATTACCAATCTTATAATTAACTGAATAATCCATTCTATAAAAGTTCAAGTAATAAAAATTAGGAACAAAATTTTTTCAAGTTAACAACTATGATTCATGAATGAGATTTCATTGTTTTTTATATAAATGTAATTAATTTCCTCTCTTCTTGGCCATTTACTCAAGCATGCAAATCATTTTAAGCGCCTTCAAAAGACACGGGTGTACGTTATATTCTTTGTTTTAATGAATAATCAAATGAAATATTCAAATTCGCGTTTTTTAAATGCAAATGAAGTTTAAGCATATGTTTATCAATAAACGGTTATGTAAAAAATGAAGAGTGTAAACTAATTATTTGGTGTTATGACACGGTCGCATGTGAGACTACCATTAGTTAGGCGGTGAGTAGTAAGGCAACTCTCTCTTTAGAAGGGAATTTGCATGTGTATTTTCTTTTTCTTGTTAATTTTTTCTTTCAAATATTTGAAAAATGATCCACCTTACTGTGGGCTCGATATTGGTGCTAGACCGTCATATAGTTTTATAAAGTAATATTCTAAAAAGAAAAAAAAAAGAAGAAGACACACTAATGTTGAAAGACAATTATGATGCTTTTACTGATCAATAATTAGAATAGACTTGAATCAGAATGAGGAATGGAGAAATCAGAATAAATTGGTAATTTTAGTAGTACGAATCAGAATTAGAATGAGTTGTATTGCAATTGATGTGTTTATTTTGTCATATAATTAGAATCAGAATGAGTTAGATTGTTTTAAATTACCAAAAAGTCCTTAATTAACTATTATCGTAATTATTATTTTGTACTCTAATAATTATGATTACTATTATCCATAAAATTATTGTTATAAATAATAATAATAATCATCATCATCATCAACAACAACAACAAAAAATCGTAATTATCATCGACATCATCATCATCATTAGGATCAAAGTCATTGACATGATGGCTGCTATTGCTGGTTCGATGTTCGTGATGAGACGTATGCTGGTTTGACTGTTGTTGGTGGCTCGATAATTTGTTTTTAGACAGGGACATGATGACATCTGGGATTAATTTGTTTTGATTTTCATCCAATTTTGTTTTTTTAATGATTATTTAAATCTAGGATAAAATGGAAATTAGGGAATTTAGACAGGGACAAAAAAGGTCAATATCGAAAATGAGAGTTTGATTCCCAATCCCCCCACCGTGCCTTGGGCATCAAAACTCTAGTAATGAATCCCAAATTTGTGGGTACCGCATGAATTTCATGCTTCGAATTTGCAAGTAAAACCATCATTAATCCCGATTCTAAAATTTCCATTTCGATTACTGGTAAGTAAACACACCATTAAATCTTTGGTCTCTCGATTTCGAGGAGAAATTATGATTTATGAGAGTTAATAGATTATTAGAAAGCGAAAGTAAAATCTAGTTCAACATCAAACCTAGTCAACAGGCCAAATTAAAATAAAAATTAATCGATTTTGAATTCTTATTTTTCACACCCACTTTGTCTTAACTTGCATTATAAATTATGAAGCTTCGGTAGATGCACCACTAAAGAGTAGTAGTATATAGGGTTAGTTGTGTGTGGCATGGACTGCAGCTAGCACTAGCAAATATCATTTCATTCAGAAAAAGCTTTGATTCAAGAACCCAATTGCAGGAAATCTCAGTGCACTCAGTGAGAGGGGAGAGTAAGTTTGATCAAAGAAACTCAAATAAACAAAAGATCCCCTGCTGCAGTTAGCTTTGAGAAATTTGAAGTTTTATTGAAAGACTAGAAAGCCAATTAGGAGAATGCATCCCATGCTAAATATGGCCGTGATTTTACAAGGTTATTTAGCCGAGATTGCAGTGTTTACCCGCAGTGTAACAGGTTGCCGTCTCTTCCACTCATGGCTGAAGGCTGAAGGCTGAAGGTTAAGCTAATAAAGCTAATTAAAAGCTACTTTAATTCATGTGGATACGATAAATTGTTTCCATGTTTGTGTATGACAAAAAAGACAAATGCGAAAGAGAGAGCATAAGACCAAATTTATAAAAGCCCTTGAGGGTTGAGCTAGCTATAGCCATTTGGTTCTATTTACTATTTGGCTCGTTCGAAAAAACATTCCATCAGTATCTTGGCTCTGCTACTCTGTTAGCTATGTAAGTGGTAATGTGTTGAAAAGCACTTGGGAACTATCAAAAGGGGTTTAGTTTAATTTTATTGGTTGTGAGATTATGTAGGATTGCGAAAGTGACAGACGTTTGTGTTCGTACGTCGCAGTAATAATCGTAGCTGTAGCTCTGTGACTCTGAATTGTGTATTACGGCAAAGGTTGTGATTGGTGGTGCAGCTTCATTGACTTGACTGGGCTAGCTAACCACTGGTTTTTATTTTGTCAACCGTTTCGTTTGTTTTGGAGAATCTGGGTTGAACAATTGAGTTCAGAACTCTATTGAGCCAGTTCTTTTTATCTTTTAATAATATGGGTGTCGTATAGAGGCAGAAGGGGGTGTTTGCATAATACCCTTTGTCCAAAAATGAACTTACAAGGCCCTAATAAAAGAGCTTGGCCCAATATGTTGTATAACTGACATTTTCAGTTTTCATTTTTTGTCCCATCACTATGTACAAGGATCTTAATCTAGAGTGTGTGGTTGCATCTACTATTTTTATAAATTATATGACATGGCTGTCTTCTAATTTTGCAGCTTTCAATCTTTAGATCTAGAAGATTTTAGTTAGAAGAACCAAATCGAAAGACGCAGCGTATTACAAAAGAGCATATATCTTCTTTATTGGAAGAAGTATCTTTCGTTCAGGCATTTTTAGTGCACTGGTTTTTTCTTTAGTGTAAGAATGCAATAGTTTAACCAATTCTTTACTTGTAATAAATGTCTATCAAGATCATTTTTACCAGTCTTTTAGTTTAAAAAAAGCAAAAAGGGTCTCTAATGGCAAAATCAGTCGCACAAATGAACATGCACAAACTTGTTATCCTAATTCCTCTCATATGGAAACAGAAAACAAACTTTGATACCTGAGTCTCAGTGTCTCACCACATTAAACATAAATTCACAAGCATGTGGAAAATTTAAACGATCAATCTGTGCCTCCACTATTGTCTGCACCAGAAATCTGATGCTTAAGAAACTCCAACTCCATTTCCAGTTCAAAGTTCTTTCTCCTCTCAGTCTCTAACTCCATTTTCAACCTCTCAACAATCTGCATCAGCTGATCCTCCCTGCTAATTTCCCCTCCCAACAGTGCAATCATATTAGAAACCTGCTGCCTCTCCTCATCCAAGCTCCTCCTCAGCGCCATCAAACCTCCCAACACAGTTTGATTATCAAACGCTCCAACAACTTCACTGCTCTGATCACTCTCAGCGGCTTGATGATGAACAGCCAATTGGGTTCCCAAATTTGACTCCTCAGAGTTGGTATCCGACTCACTCTGTTTCTTAATACGATCCGGCGGAATGATTGTTTCCCCACCAAATCGAACCTGTTTCACGACGGAGTCGGAGTCTTCTCTCGACTCCGTCGTGAAAAATGGAAAAACAGGGTCGAGTTCGAACCCTTCTTCGTTAAAATTCCACCCACTGATCCTCCTCTGTTTCACGGGCGGTGATGAGCCAACTTCAAATTCCTCATCTTCATGATGCTCAACGCCAACGTGTTTCCTGCTCTCCTTGAATCTTTCTTCAACGCTACGCAACCCATGCAACACGTTCTTGACAAAAACCTCAACGCCCTTATTGCAGTTCTTGAAAAAAGAATGCTTCATAAGCTTCTCAGCAGAGGGTCTCTTTGAAGGGTCTTGATCAAGACAAGAAGCAACCATATCTTTAAAAGCCCTGGAGAACTTCTTGTTCTTGTCATTGATCTTGAGCGTTTTCTCGTAATCGGAGAACCGAAACCGCTGCGTCATCTTCATCAACAGAGATTTTTCAGGCGGGAGATGAGACAGAGGAGGCCTGCCGTGAGCCAACTCAAGTGCTGTGATCCCAAACGACCAAATGTCAGCCTTGAAACTGTACCCTGTGTGCGAGCGTATCACTTCAGGAGCCATCCAGTATGGCGTCCCTGCCATGTCAGTGATCATGGCCGACCCGTGGTGGTGGTGGTGACTGGGCTCGTAAATCGAAGCCGATACGCCGAAGTCAGCAAGCTTGACAGAGCCGTCTGAGTCAATGAGAATGTTACCAGCTTTAACATCTCTATGCAAATGGCCTTGGTTGTGAAGATACGACAAGGCGCTTAGGGTTTCTTTGAGGACAATGGCAATGCATGGCTCGGGTAACCCGTCGGGAAAACACGACGAGATTATGGACTGTAAAGAGCCACATGACATGAAGGGCATGACGACCCACAAGCGGGAATCGACAGAGAAAGAGCAGTGAGCGTTGAGGATATTTGGGTGTGAGAGAAGCGACATGGTCTTGGTTTCACGTCGGATGCTATCAAGATCGGTTCGTGATTGATCAAGATCAATGGCTTTGATTGCAACGACAGTTGAGCCCATGGGGATGCATATGGCTTTGTAAACTATTGCACTAACGCCAACCCCAATCTCGTCGAGAATCTTGTAGGAGCTTGGATCTAGTGGGTATTGGATCTTTTGGGTAATAGTACCAGTACTGCTGCATTGATCTTCTTGTTCGTGATGAGCCATTGATGATGGGCTTTGTGAGAGAAACAGAATCGATGTTTCTTGAATTGGAGCTTAAGTAGTTTCTTGAGGTAGAGAACAATCTTGAAACAGAAAGCAGGGTTTAGCCCTTTGGGCGGTTTCCTTGTGAAGTTTGAAAAGGAAATATTGATATTAAAGAAGCTTTGCTGTATCGGTGGTGGTGATTTTATGGTTTAGAATGAGACGATGCATGTGAACTTTGAGTGACTTTTTTATGTGTTGATAGAAAGATAAGGCGGTTCATCTTTCGGGCATTGCGTTGTTTACGAAAGGGCGTTGTGAGTGGCATATTCAATGAAAAATGATTGAATTGTTAATATAAATAGTTTGTACTTTAGCATAAGGAACAAGAATTAATTTGAATTAACAAAATTAAGTGGTGACATGCAAGGTATCGACATTTCTGGCGCCCCCAGTCAATGAGCTTAAATGTGTAATGAACAAGGACAAGGACCTTCAATAAAGCAATAAGTGCCAGAATTTTGCAATTTTGTTCTAATTAGGTCATCCTGTGAAACAGGGCAGTTGCCTTTATCGGCATCATTTGAAAGCAATAAAGAAGTTAATGGGGCCATTAACTATTTCAAAAATGAAGCACATAATTGTAACCTTTCACTTTCACTGTGAACTTCTAGTACAATTCAAATTAACCTGAGAACCACGGAACCCAAAAGCAATAAAATGATAGAGAGAACAAAAGACAGTAACGCAACAGAAGCTGGGACTTGCCCTTTATCCTTCCTCCATGCCATCACTTCAATTATTGGGTAACTCTCTAGTAAGATGTAAAATGAGAGGATAACTTGCCCAAGCAACTCGTTTGCGCCCCCCGAAATCACCATTCTAGCAATTCCTCCAGTAAAAGCAATCATATTCAACATGACTAAGGTAACTAAAGGAGCAAGAAACTTGGTTGAGGTATGGAAGTTGAATTTACCCAGTTGATGTAATTTGGCTTGTTCATCATCGGAAACTTTATTTGTGGGTGAGAAACATGGTTGTTTCATACCAAAACATTTCAAGATGGCATCTATAGTTCCATAGGTGTAGCAAGTGATTGATTTTATCATCCAAATCCTCTGTTTGCTACACCACGTCAGGACTGAACCACCGGTGTTGAGAACCTCCAACAAATGTTTCAGCAGTGAACATAAGAAAATACATGAAAAGTTCATAAACCATGGACTTGAAACCTGAGTAGAAGAGAAATAAATAGTTACAATGTTTTAGACCTATCAATATGACAAAGCATCTTTAGATTGCCTCCTAATCTCTATTTAGAAATGGTTACCTTCGGGTACAAGGAAATTCCATTTATGAGACACAACTGAGGCACAGTAGCTAAACACCATGACGGCAAGGAATAGAATGGCTGCAAAGCATAATAGCTATAGCACATTGTTTGAAGCAAAGGCATTCTTGATAGCCCATAAAGAGGAGGGGAGCACTTTGAGAAAGTGACTTCAAGCAAAACCGCAGTTCCATCTTGTGTCTTGAACCAATGTGTCATTCAAACTTGATGCAGCACTGCCTAAGAATGCTGACCGTGATGGATTGCAAAAGATGGATTTCCACCCTTTTCAGTGCAAAATGAATCCGCTAAAATAATCTTCTATCAGAGATTTGTACAAGTATCCTATTTGGTTTGAAACCAAAAGCAAAGATTCAATGATATAATTAGTATCTACCTAATTATATTAACGGCATCCCAATGTTTTCACAGAGGTTACTTGCCTGTTTTCGCCACAAAGTGTTCTTCTCATAGTTGTAAGAAGCTAAAAATTCTGCTTCCTGTTGCAGTGTGCTAGACAAGATACCATTGTCAATGGTTTTATGTTGGTTGCTACGTTGAAGAGAGATGATCAACTCATTTGAAGGACCAAGGGATGCTTTCAGATGATGTAGCTCTGAATCAAACACGAACACTTTTAACAATTTACAGCTGACTAATTTTGTCACTTAAGTCATTTGCAAATATATGCAATGATGTATAGCAAAGATTAATAGAATTGTTGACTTGATGAACCTAACAGCTGTCTTTTCTCACTAGCATTCCATTTGAGAACAATGCTTAGCTAAGATTCATATTTTCATTAAAATAGTATCCAGATATAAATAAATCATGCAGTAGCACGTTGTAACCTTGTTCTGTTTCCTTTTCAATTTGCCACCAAATCCTCTGAAACTGAAAAAAAAAATGTAGAAAGTCTGCATAAACTGCCATACTACTTTCGTTGAAAATGCAGAAATGCAGCAAAAAGGAAAATGGACAAACCTTTCTGTGAAAACTTGCCATTTAATGCTTCTCTCTTCATGTAAAAGCAGTTCCCGACAATATTGGTCCCTGAATTCCATCCATACCTGGCCATCTTGCCTGAAATGTGATTCAAGAATTAACAATAATTATCACCTTTCGAAATTAAAGACCAAAAAAATGCTACAAGCCAGAGCACACAGCAGAATTACTTGCAGTCTAATTAAGATTAGAATAGGAACCATGATTTGGTGTGTGCATAACTTTATGGGCAATATTGTGCTAATTTAAGGAATTTATTCATGAAAAAGTCGTACAACGATCAAGATTTCACCAATGTACCTGGATTAGTGTTTACCAAACACTCTGACCAACCTCAATCCCAAATGGACCCTAATACTACTCATGATTAGTTCTCAACTAATTAATATTTGTTCAACTTATGATTTTTTCTCAGCTAATTAATATTTGTTCAGTGTAAAAGACGAGTTAGCTACTGGACTTCTGCTATATATATGCTAAAAATAAAACACCTAAAGACTTAACAGAGAGGCATATTATCAGACTAAAGGTGGGGTGGAACTTTTCTCTATTCCGTGACATTCCTCTACCAAACAACAAATTAAATATGCAAAGCTCCTAGAATACACTAAAAGAATGAATGTCTTGATAGTGTAAATTTCCTCGAAATGTTTTTACCACCGCAAACTCTTTTCTATTATTAAAAGAATGAATTTTTATATCAGTTTCACAAGTATTGTTATTATCAAATCCTAGAATCGACCTTTTATGTCCACACACGACACTTGATGTGAACTAAGAAATAGGTAGCAAGCAACCAAGTTGTGTATTATACAATAAGCATGGCAACTACAACTCTCAAATTGACATTTCTATCATTGTTACCAGCCCAACTCGGCCATATTGAAACAGAACTTGTCATTTCATTATTTAAAATAAGCACGAATTGCGGACAAAGTTTGTAAAAGAGAGAGTTGAAGCAGGAAAAATAGCAGCCAAAAAGGAAATAAATGACCATGGATTGTTAAAATACGTGTGTCTCAAGTTGGCCATCCATCCTTCCAACGCCTGCTACACTGCTCATTCACATTGCAGAATATATGCGAGTAGCAGCTCTCAAGCGAAAGCACCAGGAAGGAACCAATCGTATTGAAAATATTGGCAATCACTGGATCATCACAAATGCAATTATCGATAATTCCATGCTGACAAATTAATCCCACATCTATTCGAGAGTCACTGAAGCATTCCATGAGATTCATATAATCAGTCACAGAGTTTTGATATAGTACATCCATGGAAGAGAACTGCTCATAGACTAAGAGATTTCTCAAGAAAGGTTTCGTTTCTTCATTAATGTTCAATTTTTGGATTTTCATTACTCCGTTTTTAAACTTTATATCAAACAAGCTTTCTCCCTCAGCCTTCATGAACTTGATTTCAGTTTCTTTAAGCTCAGTGGCGCAACGTATGACCTCTCTGCATTTTATTTTTGCTGTCACCTTTATGTTGTTACTCTTTCTTGAAGGCGAAAGCTACTAGTTCTGGTGAATAAATTCCACTAGGTGTTTGATTTTGGTGAAATGCTCAGAGTTGTGTTCATAGCCTGTATCAGGAAGTGCATATTCAAAGAATGCATAAATCATCCCAATTAAATCTTTTGTTTCCTCTTGCATGACAGTCATGACAAAGAACTCATGAGATACAAAGAAAGAGGAACTGCAGAAAGATTACTACTAAGATTACTAGTACTTGGATGATCTTTTGTTGGCCATGTGTTTTGTCCATTACGATTCTGGGTTGGCTTCACAAAGTTTTCCATTGGGGCTTTTCCCTTGTTAACTCCATACCTCTGCTTCTATTGTTAACCAGGAGTGAATGAGTGTGAAGTCCCCTGGTTATAAGCCTTTCATTTATCAAGTTGCATGTTTATCTTTTTAGCTAATCGAATGACATTTTGCAATGCATGAAACAGTTGCAACCCAAGTTGATCTTTATTTCAGGGCCTAAACTATCCAAGAATCTACCAAGCTTCTGTTCCATGGAGATTATTCCGTTCCATAAGCCTCTAATATTTGAGGGCATAGTCTTTAACTGTCTTAACTCCTTGATGACAATTGTTGTACTCAGGAAACAAGGCCTACAAGTTGCCAAGAAGCAAAAATCATTATCTTAGCAAGTGATGCATGCAATGCCATGTCTCGATCTTTCTCTTTCCTTGTAGTACATGAGAAGTTTGTAGATTCTCTTTCCTTTAAGTTTATATGCTACTATCTTGACGTTCTTTGATTACGAAAAGTCCATTGTTCCAAAGAATCATTCAACATTAGACAACCATCACATAACTATTCACTGCCTAGTTTTCCATTGAATGATGGAAGGTCAATTTTAATGTGGTAGTCATTTTGATGCATTCTCGTTGTTCATCAGCTTCTATTTCATCTTCATCTAAATCATCTGAACTTGGAAGGGGTAGAGTAGCTTTAGTATTTTTACTAGAGCTACTTGTTCCTTAGCTCTGATGGTCTTCTTTTGGCCACTAAAATTATTGCTTAGATTAACATTTTCGGCATCCTTAGCTTGCTGGTTACTTCTTTAGCTAAATCTAAGCTCTATTGACTTTTGTTGCACACCAAGTAATGTGTTTTGGAATGGTCCCATCGAAACTTTCATTGGCTCTCAATTTAGATTTGCATTGACTGCAAAGCTTTTGCTGATTCTTTCAATGCCTCTCCAACATGATCTTGTGATTATTGGACTTGCTCTAAACTCTTTATTATTCAATCTTCAAATTAAGTAATGCCTTCTTTAGAAACTATCTTTCTTCCCTTGTTTCGGTTTTTTTTTTTTATAAGAACAGAAAATCAAAGGGCAAAATTATAATTAAAAAAAGGTACTGGGTAAAAAATTAGAAACAAATAAAAGATGGGTTTAGCGAAAATGGTGATTGGAAAATTAGATAAGGATGGATGGATCTGGAAGATTTGAGATTGCTAAGTGTGATGGTGGCAATGATTTGATCATTGTGAGTTGATAGGAAAATTGAATCAAAGTGGCGGTAGGAGTCTTGGTTTCAGTTTCCGGTGAATGGAGCGGTGGCTGGAAGCAAGTTTAGACTGGAAAGAGAGAGTTGAGAATGGGGAATAATTTATATAGGGAAAAGTTGATGAATTGCGGCAAATTTACAGCGAATCAAGTGCCGACGGGCGTGGTAGTTTGATGGCGGTTTTGGTTACTACAGTGCAAAAGGAGGGTATGTTGGCTGGGTTACGGTCGGCGACTCTTACTGAATTGGATGGTAATGGAAATCAATGAAAAGGAGAATGATTGGCAGTAGTGGCTATGTATGGTGGCTGTGATGGTGGCTTATGGTTTTGCTGATGTTTTTTATATTTAAATTAATGGAATTGGTGGAGTTAACAGATGATGGAGGAAGGATTTTATATGGAAGGAGATTGATGGTTAGGAATGCCCTACATCACACAGAGAAAAGCTTTATGCTACTTGACGTGGTGTGGAAGCAATATTATCATTCTAGTGTATGTACTTTCTTAAATTTCAAGAATGAAGGCTCTCACGAGAGCGAAAAATATTTCAATTAAAAAAATAAGTTGAATATTATTGATAAATTTTTTAAAGAGAAATAATTATAAAAAATTTATTTATATTAATTGTAATTAATCTTGATCTTAGTAAACTTATGATTTCTTACAAGAAAAGAAATACTACTTAAATAAGAAAATATAAATAATCCTAATGAAACTAGAAAAAATAAATTAATTAGACTTAACTTGGCCTTTTGCTTATAAGCGGACCCTGATTTTAAGTTTTAACCACCATTTCATCTAACTTTATGTTACGTGATTCAGCAGACTTTTGCTAGAACCCAAACTCAAATTTGACCACAACTCACATATGAATTTAAATAATCCTTTACAATCGAAAATAATTCAAACCTCCAATATAATAGTCAGTGGAATAATCTGGTCAAATCATTTTTCTTATTCAAAAAGAAATATTACTTAAACTCAATGAAATCAATATCCTATGAGTAGAAAAAAACTAGATTTTTAATAAATTATTCTCTTATTGGAAGAATCTCAAATTTTACAGACCATATGCTGACACATTGAAAGTTCATTGATAAAAAGTTCATAACATAATTCCTTCAAAAACTATTGAAAATAATTGACGTTTTAGACATCATCAATACTGTCAAACAGGTTTCTGTTTTGAACACACTTACTTTAAAAATACAAAACAATTTATTACTTTATCATAAAATCATGCAAATTTCCAGAATCATACTAGACATATATAAAAATCATTGGTCCAAATTTCATAATTTTTGAAGAAGTCTGGCTATGGTAAAAATAATTTCGTAATTCACGTTATTCACTAAAATCATAAATTTCCAAGTTTTCAGACTTGACTTTGAAATATCATAACTAATTGAAATCTTATCCGATTAACTTGAAACAAGTTTCAAAACATTCTAGACGATATATGGTTTAACATACCCAAAAATTAGAATCAAAATCAATTTGTACAAATTACTATTATTTTTGAAATAATTCACTATCAGTATATTTCTGTAAAATCTTAGGTTTCTACTTTTATTGCAATCATACTTCTCCACAATAATTTAATAGAAACCAATAATTAAAACATACCTCCAAAACTTCTCTCTCTCTCTCTCTTTCTTTTTCCTGTTGTTTTTTTTTCCTCAACCGATCTCTCTTTCCCTCTCTCTTAGAATGAGAAAGGCATGCTATTCTATTTATACTAGGGTAAAAAAATAGATCATTAAAATTTAAAAAAAAAACTTAAATACCCTTAGGAGAATTGGGGTATTACACCCTAACTACCACACATTTTGTCTACCGGATCCTTGATCTTTTTCTTTAGAAGCAATTGTGCGTAATTATCCTAATATCTCAATATATTTAAGTGTTGAGATTTTAAAATGGACACATAATAAGTTTTATAATCAAATCTACTAAATTTAATATTAGAATTTTTTTATAATAAAACATATTCTTTCGTCATATGCTAAAGGATAAAAAGATACCTATACTTTCAAATTTTCAAAAAATAATCACGAAAACTCTTAAATTTTAAAAAAAGAACACTAAAATTATTTTTAAATTATAATATCCTTTCAATGAAATAATTATAAGATTAACTTTAAAGGTTTTTAATTAATACAAATGTAATATAAATAATATAATCTTTCTAGTATATTAATAATATTAAATTATTTTTAACATTTAAAGTAATATTAAAATTTAAAATTTTTATATTTATTTTAATAATATGTTTGTATTTATTATAAGATTTTAAATAAATATTTGGTTAAATAGATTTTACAATTAACAAAATATCTCCCTGCTAATATTATTAAAATTAAATTTTATATAATATTTAAAATAATTTAAATTTATTTATTTATTTATTTTAATATTATGATTTTATTTATTATTAAAATTTTTTAATATAATAAAATAAATCTAATAGATTGTAAAATTATTTTAAATATGTATTATTATATTTATTTTAATGCCATATTTTTATTTATTATAAAAATTTTTGGGGTTAATTTTTTGGGTTTATAATGTTAAAGGGTGTGAGAGTTTTGATGTTCTTTATTAAAAATTTAGAATATTCTATGATTATTTTTCTAAATCTTAAGGATGTAAGTATTTTTTTTTTATACGAAAATATTATTAAACTATTCCACAAAAATTTTTTAACTTTTTTTAATTACAAAAAAATTTAGTTCGATCCAAAGTTTGAAAGCGAATTATGAAAATCCCAAGACGGATCACTGATGATGACATTAATTAATTATTAAGAATTGATCTCTCCAGAGACTAATGCAATTCCAAACATATGCTGGAAAATGGAAAAAATGTTGGAAAAAAGCTATTTCTCCCGAATCGCGCCCCAACTCAAGCCCCAAATTGAAACTCACCGTTTTGATTAAAATGAAAACGCGCCGTTTCACAACAAAGTAAAAAACGGTTCGTTTTATTTGTCAAATATTTCCCTTTCCCTTCATCCTTTTCCCTTCACTTCATTGTTTCCCTTCCCTGTCTCTTTTTCATGTGAGCTTGCTCACATCAAGTTGAAATCATCATCTTCTTCAAAGATGCCAAGATCCTTGTTTCTTTGTAAAAAACCCTCCTCCCTCCCTCTCATTCACAAGTCTCTTTCTTCATCTTCTTCGCAAACCCTTCTCTACTCTCACAGATTGAGCAAATTGAAGGTGGGTTGAGGCCGATGGTGCGGGCATTGATTGGTAGAATCAAGAAGGTGCAAAGTGAGGATAGCAGAGGATTGGGTGGCTTTTGAGGGACTAAATGATGAAGGACTCAAAAGGGTTATTGTGGAGGCAATGAAAGAGGAGATGAATGATACGGTGAGCGTGTTTGTGGATACTAATAGGTTGAGAAAGTATGTGATTGTTGAAATTGTTGGTGGCTTGATTGCTGAGAAAGTGTGTGATTGTTGAAATTGTTGGTGCCTTGAGTGTTCATTCAAGCGGCTTTGTTTCTTGAAGACTTAACCCAATTTCTTGTTGGCTTAAGTGAACGGAAAGTACTTGGCGAATTCAATTGATCCAAGATTCCGATTAGTTGATGGTTCTTGGGTTAATTTCAGTCCATTTCATTTGGTTGTCCTGGTATCTTTGGTTGTTGACTAGACGTTATCTTCCAGGCAGGGCACTACCAAGTTACGTTCTTAAAGTAGATTTTCCTCTCAAGTTGTAGAATATATCAATCTGATATGTGTTAGGATGTATTGCACGGAATCAGTATCCTCGGTGAATGCTGAATCGATTTCAGTTTTCAAGACTTGTGTGAAATAAATGATAAAGAGATGAGAAGCTCAGCAAACGGCGTCGTCATTTTGATGCTGATGAAAAAAAAAAAATACACGAAACGGCGTCGTATGCATTAGTTTCGGGGTTTGACCCGAGGTAAATAGCATAACTTAAAAATGTTTTATTGGCAAACAAGATCACAAGATTACGGGGGACATGCAAACATGTAATGATGACATGTAATTATGACTTTTGACAAGCACGGTGGCTTTTGAAATGTAATAATGATAAGTACCGTCAATCCCACAAGATATTTATGACCCTCCTTCGTTTATTTTTTTGCCTTTAGCTTTTTGTGTATTTATATCATTGGAAAATAGAGTATAATTGATGAATAAAAATTATTTTCATGCCTTTAACTTTTTAATATGTTTAATCTAAAATCTAAATCAACCAAATATATTAGTACGTGAAGCTCTTTATCACCATTCACCAAGCAAAATATTAAAAGTTAGTTTGTTATTAATCAAAATGAAACATTTGGTTGAACTAATTGTACAAACAAATAAAATTCAAATAAATTTTGTTATTTATTTATTTTTTAAAACGGAGGCTTCTCTGTCTTAGCCCACCCTTCCAGAGGTTTTTGTCTAAATAGCAAAACCAATATTCAAAATTAATGAACACTTGTTGAATGCGGCTCTTGAAACTGAATGTGGAAATTTCTTTGATTACGGCTACCCAAGACATAGAATCTTGACTACTGGACAAATAAGTATGAGTCACAAGGCAATAGAGTCTTAACTACTGGACAAATAACTAATGTATATAAGTATCAGCCATTGGCTACCGAAGTTTTCATTCCGTAAGGAAATTATTAAGAAATTAGCTAGCACCGCAAAGAGGATAGGAGATTAAGTGAGCAAGGCCAGGCAGGCAGCCTTTAACAAGTAAGTTTCACAGCTAGTTCGTAGTTCAGTTCATACTTACACATTGCTTTCATCTTAGTTATCAGTAGTTGTGCTGCATCTGTGATTTGAAATTAACAAGTTTATTATTGAAACATGGGATTTAATTCGTTTAATATAGGAATTAACAAGTAAATTTCACTATCAGTTCATATATACTTTGCTTTTACACAGTGATCTTATTCTAGTGTGCCGTAGTGGACTAGTGGTGATGCTTCCTCTCTGAATTGGATTTTGGATAAACATATAAATTGCTCTTGCTCAAGTGAACAGTGATATGAGTCCCCTAGTCCCTTATTTTAAATAAAATAAAATTCTCTTTTAGTAAACAATAGAAAATACAAACTCCAATAGATATGGGACAAAACAAATTACATTAAAATTTCTAGTTTTGTTCTTTCTTTTTTTTAATTTGGTAATCTGAGGGTGAGTGAAACGTCAAAAAATTAATAACAATACAACAATACAGTACTACAATTGTTAGGATCACACTAATTTATTACAATTAAACTTATATTTCAATAATTTTCGTTTAGGAAAAAGAAAAAAAAAAGGGGAAAAAATGAGACCAAGGATGAGCATTAATGTAATTGATACCGATTTCTTGTTAATATACGACTTTTAATTCTCTTATAATAATTTAAATACCGTCTAGTTATGAAACCATTACCCATATTCCTCCCAAGTATTAAATAAAAAAGGAAGACCAAAAACTATGCAAGATCATTCTTCTAAAATTTTGAAACAAAAAACAGAGGATTTAATTTCAAACCATCATTTTTCTAAAATTTTCATGTTCTTTCATATTTATTGCATACACTTTCTATTCCTTGTGTTCATCATTTATCAAAGATAAGAGACAAATAAAAATTCCAAGAATCAAAGAAGAGTTAATTTTGTCAAGGATAAGTGTTCGTTTAATCCCAATAATTTTTATTAAGTATCCGTTTAGTTCCTACAATTGCTTCACCATTACTTTTTTTTTTTCCTTTTTCAAAAGACCCTTGCAACAAATCTTAGGGATATAATTTTTTTGTTATTAATATTAAATTAACATTTTATTTTTTCATTACGTCCCTAATAGTATTATAAAAGTAAAGAAACAAGGCAAGGATGTAACATAATTACTAATAGGAAAGTCTTGGAACATTTTAAAAGATATAGGGACTAAATGAGAATTTATCCTTTTGTCAAAATTTCATAGCCCTTAACCTTAAAATCAAGCCAAAAAAGATTTGTAGAAAAATATAATAAATAAATTAGGTTAAATTCGATGAACACAATTTATTTTTAACTTATAAAACAAGTTGTTAGTACACTATTGTTGGTAATAACACAATTTCTTAATCTTTAGGATTACTGAATTATCCGATTCACAAATACATGTTTATCAGCATTATTTGATTATGAGAAAGATCAGAGGAAATTGCATGAAATTTTACACATCCTTTATTTTATTCTAAGCCTAATTTCTGAGAGGTTTCATGAATAGGGTTTTGCTTCTCTGTTAGGTTTTTGTGTCTTTTTGTAGCATATATGGCTAATCTTATTTACTCGGAGCTAGCTAGCTTTCTGAGGAGCAAAGACTTTGTATGAAAAGAGCACATCATGAGTACTAGTAGTCAGAGAGACCGTTCTCGTAAAGAGAAGCTTGATGATGACGAAATCGAAAATGGATTTCCAAGAGAACGTGCCCCACCACAACCAGTACAAGCACCGGATCCAGTCCCATGTGTGCCGAAGCCGCCGCCACCGTCGTCGGCGGGGAGGGCGGAAGCGGAGCCGGACTTCGAACTAAAGTCAGAGAAATTCGAAAGTCGGTTTTCATCCTCCCCAGATTCCGGGAAAAAGGGATGTTGTTGTTTAATTTTATGAATCTTTGTATGAATGCCACTTTAATTTTTATGTATTTTATTATTGCAATCTCGATGTTTTGACAAATGTGCTTTTAAGTTGTGCCACTTCCATATAATAAAGTGTTTTTGTTATAAACATTGTAACTCAATATTATAAACTTATGTAGAATTCTTATAATTATTATGTTTTGTCCCAAGTTTTTGTACTAGATTCTTGAAGCAAGTTGCTTCTTTTCAATCTTTGCATGGTCCATTGTGATTATTGATTAGGAAAAAGATGGATGGAAATTGTACAGAAGTTTTACGCCACAATAATTTATTTATTCTGATATCTGATGAAGATGTGAATACTATATGCTTCTTTTTGTTTTTGATAGGATATGCTTCTTTCTGTTAAATACTTTAATTTATTGCTAGTTCTATTGCGAACGCCAATTAGCTACAAAGACTTAAAAGTACTAAAACTCAAAAGCAAACTAAATAATAAATTAATCTACTGAGGAAAGCCATTATCAAAACCATTACCGAAACGTCCTCCCAAGCAATTAGAAGAAAAAATCTATGCAAGATTTTTTTTTTATTTTTCCTTTGAAGAACATTCAATGAAGTTGGAAAGTAAGTTTTAAGTCCTCCAAAATGCAGCAAAACAATATTATTCAAAAGGACTCATAATGGCTAAGTCCGTCCAGATCATACGTTCCTTTGCACTCGTATAGTCGTATTGGTGGCCAAATCAAAAAGTTTGTTCGCCTTTATTACTGAGCCTTTTCACATCCATTGAAAAAGTTTTAGCCAAAAGAGAAAAAAACAAAAGACGAATACTATGGTCTCTCATTTTGCATTTGACACGTGAGAGATAAAAAGTGTTGTAGGCTCCATAAACATCATGGACTCGACTAGCTTACAGAATCTGTAAGCTACAGACTGCAGCATCAGCCGTTGGATGTGGAGTGAGAAATTAAACAATAGAAAATGGGATGGTGGGATGACGGGGGGAGATGTTAGGTACAGAATCTGTACCATAGGCGGCAGGTCCAAACATCATTTGTAGAAGTTTTATGCTTATCTATTGTTTATTTTGTCTATTATATTCAGTCATTGTCTTACTTGATTTAACTATCATCCCATATATTTATTATAATTACAGCACTGCCACTTTCTATTTACCACAGTGTCCTTTCAAAGTTTAAACAAACTACTTTTTGATCAAACACGTCAATTGCTTCTGCGAAATTGTTTCCAATTACTTCTCCTCAAATTCGAGATATTACTTTCAACTACTATTGCGATCTCGTTAAGCAGTACGAACGGTAGCCTTCAAACGAGTAAGTATATTACAAAATTGTTTAGAATAATATATATCTTATAACTCTGAAGCATTAATCGACTTGGTATGAATTCTGCTTAGTTTCTTTAGTCGTGTGACAGTGGAGATCCATGATCTGGCTTAGTGCTGTAGTAACTATTACTAAGGATACAAAGAATTGAAATCGAAACAAATATATAACTTTTTAAGTTGTTTTTGGTCATTCCATTAATGGATTATTATTCAATATTGATGATTTTGTTTCACTCCCTCCTGTTGCGCAAGTAGTGCTGTAACTATAATTCTTAGACGTCGAAACTATTATGTATCACTAGGTGTTAGCTAGTACACATGGAATTTATTAAAATTCAAACATAATTCTTGACATTCATAGTAGCTTTTATGAAAAATTCAAGTACTTGTGTCTTCTGTGGTTGTCAATAATTATGGATATACAGATTTCGACATTTTTGAAATTTTGATCCTGTGACTTAAAATGCAGATCAAGGCATGGCAAGTCAATCAGCTGACATAGTACTTGATCTTGTTGAGGAAAAGCTCCGTGGTCTTGCTACACCATCTGATCGGTTCAACATCTTTAAGGTGCCTGATGTACTGCGTAAGTTAAATGAGAAGGCTTATGAACCAAAAATGCTAGCAATTGGTCCTTATCATCACGGTAAAGAAGAATTATCGACCTTTGAAGTGCACAAAATACGCTATCTCAGAGAACTTCTAGACCGTACGAGCAAACCTTTGCCAGACTATGTCAGGGCCATGAGGGCAATGGAAGAAAGAGCTAAAAATTGTTATGGAGGGTCCCTAAGTTTAGAGACAGATAAGTTTGTGCTAATGATGCTTCTTGATGGTTGTTTTATCGTTGAGGTTATTCGTAAGTTTGCATTGACACGTTTGAGAGGAAATGACCCAATTTTTGAACTGAGTTGGATATTACCTTCCATAGCACGAGATATGATTTTGCTTGAGAATCAACTTCCATTTTTTGTTCTCTGGGAGTTGTTTACCATGACTAAGATCCCTAATGATCAAGATAGTGATAAATTTCTTCTCATGATCCTGCGTTTTTTCAATGGCATATTACCAGGAAAAGGTTGTCGAAGAGATAATGTTCGTCGAGATAATCTTTATCCCATAAATGAAATCAAACATCTAGTCCATTTGATACACGATAACTGGCTTCCATCATCTGCAGGCATTGACGCATATAATGGCAAAAATAATAGTGACTGGAGCTTCATTTGTTCTGCCACCAGGATTCAAGAGGCTGGAATCCAGTTCCATATGTTCGAGGTCCATAAGGATGATTCCTTGTTCGATATTAAGTTCGAAAATGGGGTAATGAAGATCCCATCCTTGGAAATTACTGATGCTACAGAAACTATTTTTCAGAATCTCATTACATTCGAGCAGTGTTCCCAAGATATAAATCCGAAGCATGTAATAGATTATGTTGAATTGTTGAACTGCCTCATCAACTCTTCAAAGGATGCTGAATTACTTCGTCATCGTGGAATAATTGATAATTTGTTAGGAGATGATGAAGTGATTGCAACCTTAATGCACAAGCTTGGTGATGGTGCTGTACTCGGTAAGCAGTTCTATTACTGTGAGATATTTAACAAAGTGAACTTCCATCGCAGCAGGCGTTGTAATAAGTGGATGGCCAAGTTGAGGCACAATTATTTCAACACTCCGTGGGCAATCATCTCCGTTCTTGCTGCTTTTGCCATACTTCTCCTAACGTTGCTGCAAGCTCTGTTTGCAGTTCTTTCTTATTTTCAACAAGAGCAAAGCAATTGAATTTGTGGTTGCCATGCTTATTGTATCATACACAACATTAGTAACAGTTAAAATAAGGTGTTTGATATTTGTCCATAGGTGTTCGACAGAATGCCCCAAAGAAATGGTTTTGGCGGGGAAACCGTAATTGAAGATTTGCTGCAAATGAGGTTGATATGAGAGCCTCTCTAGGGCCAAGAACAATCGAGAATAATGCGAGATAAGGATGTGAATCACCAAAGGAAATGAACACAAAAATATACTGTGAGTTTCTCATCCTTTATTGTATTCACTGAAGTAATCTATACCCCTTGATTTATGTTTAAAGTAAGTTCAACGAAGCATTGATTAATTAATTATAAATCAACCTTGAATTTGATGTCTCTTTGATTGGCCCAGGCTAGAAATTTTACATAGTCTCTTATTTAAATTTATACTTCAGAGAAGACGAGTCATATGAAATTCAAGAGCCTAGATCTGTGCTGTGTAGTTTTAAGTCTTAAGGCTGATCTTCAACATCAAATTTTAATATATTTTCATTTATTTCTTGGCTTTGTTATGCTTTTAACTCTCCATTTTATCACCACGTTCAACTCTAAAAAGGATTTGAGAAAGGGTAAAACTTCAATGTACCCCTTACTTAGAGACAATTTTTAATTTATCTACTAAAAATGTGAAAACATCAATTTACTCTCGTTTACTTTTTAAATAAATGAAAATTCTTATGAATAAAAAATGGTACCAATTAGTCCTTAATATTGAAATAAAGATCACTTGATGACTTTTGAAGAGCAAAAGACATGCTATATATCTTCTAAACCTTAATCAAGAGTACTCTTAATTTGAATTTGCCTCTGTACATTTTTTTTTTAATTTTAATTTTATCTGTGCATGGGCTGTTGTTGTATGCACAACAATAATTCATGGATTTTAATTGGGCAGGTGAATATTTATTTTAATGTTAATAATTCAAGAAAATATACATAAGTAACTTTAAGTCTCCAAAGACGCGAACATACACTTTACAATGGATTCAATCTAATATTAAGAATTAGATCAGTCATCAGTTTGTATATACAATGATTAGAGTGCAAATGGCCTACTCTAAAGTAAAATATGACGAAAAGTTATTTTCATAACATTAATTCCTTGAGCACGTCCTCACAAATTCACAATATGCGACTCCTAACAATGGCCCTAGTCAGCCCGGAGCAAACCCAATTAGTAATCCAGTGCCGAGCAAGGAGTTTTTTTGTATCGTTGATTATGTTTGTAAATTAGCTTTATAATCAATCAGTCTCAAGACAAAATTATAAATACATGTTCATTGTAGACCTTTTCTACATCACAAATGACGCGTGATATATATTTATGAGAATTGTATGGATCTAACAGTTACCCTAGTATCCTAAGTTTGATCTTGCTGTTTTTTATGCTTTTATAAGATTGTTGCATTAGTATGGCATATGGATGGATGATGGTGATTAGTACTAATTTTAAATATCTAAACGGATGGTGGCGATTAGTCGTCGTTTTAAATATATAACTATATAGATAAATCCATACATGCATTCAAGTTATAATTTGAAATATGGGGCAACTGTTGACAACTTTTTTTAGTTGATTTGTTTCATTCCCCTTGTTGTACGAGTACTCTAACTATAACTCTTAGATATGGAAAATATTATCAAATCAATAGTTTTTCCTTAGCACTATTCATTTAACTTAAATTTGCCAAATTTCTTTCAAATTGGATTGAACTTCTGGGCTTAGACCCAAACCGACAAATTGAACGGGTATAATAGCACTGCATGCTTTGAAACTAATATAAAAACTCATTCATCTGTTTGCCGTGGTAAAAACATATCGAAGAAATTTCCCAAGTAAGAAGAAAGATTTATGTGTTTATTAGCCATGCATGTACAAAAGATGAACTCAAGTCTCGCCAACCCATTAATTACAATACCCGAGCCCATGCTTTATGTTGGGAAAATCACTCGCACAAGTAGCTGCAAATTAAACAGAAACAAAATTCATTATTTTCTTGTTCGTGTGATTAAAATAAAATATGTACTATAAAAAATAAACCAACAAAATTTAAAGCAAAAACTAACCACATATTTTTACGTGAAAAACCTAAAACGGGAGAAATTAAGGGACCATAATCTGATATAATTTTTCATTATATTAACAAGATTACAATACAAAATTTTCTACAGATAATCTTAATATCAAAAAAATCTTAATATTACGAATAGCGCAATAATTGTATCTACAAAAAGTATCTCGAATAAGAGTAATAATCTGATATTTTATAAATTAATTATTAGTTGAATGAAAATATAAATTAATAAAAGCAAATCGTATGGTAAGTGATATTTAATTTACGTCTTAAACGTTAGTTTAAAAATAAATTTATATCATTACTCCTCAAATAATAGCCAATAGATAAAATAAAAATCAAGACTAGTAGGATTATAGAGGATGATGCCAGAAACTTATCTTCAAAATTTGGAAAAAATCAGAGATAAATTCGCTTTCCAATCGTCCAATTAAAAATTGAAAAACTTTGCTCCCAATTCCAGACACACGCCACTATCTCTTCTCTTTTTCTCTCATCTTTTTCTTCTCCACTCGTCTTTTTTGCGATATTAAAACTAGGGCTGCCGCTTGCTTTTTAGAACCAAATTTCATAGAAAATTTTATTCGCCCCTTTCAAGAAAGATGAATAGAGATGTTTGTTTATTACGAAAGTGTGAGAAATTTCCAAAGAATTTATGAAATTGAATTCTTCATTTCTCTTAATTGTGGATATTACAATGCAGTTATTATTTATACTTACATTTCTTAATCATGGTCTCTATAACTAACTAAGAACTAAAAATCATTAATATTAGAGAACGAACAATCATTAACATCAGCTAGCTTTCTTCACAATAAATTTTACACTTCTAACAAACTTTAACTAATTGAGCTCAGTTGGCAACTAAATAATACTCTGCATCCTTCTTTAGCTTAAGCTTTTCTTTCTCTTGCTTTTCCTTCCTTTGTTCTCCACAATGAGCTGTTTTATCTGCCCCTCTCAAATTTCAGGGACAAAGATGAACATTGAGTTTGGCTCTCAAGTAATTAAATCAAAGATGAACATTGAGTTTGGCTCTCAAGTAATTAAATCTTACAAATGAGAGAGGCTTACTCATTATATCAACAATTTATTCTTCACTTGGCACATAATGAATATTAAGCTTTCCTGCAACCACTTTGTTTCGAATGAAGTGCATATTTATTTCAATATGCTTTGTTCTTGAATGATAAATATGATTCCTTGCCAATTCAGTAGCAGTAACATTATCACACCAAATTATTGGTTTTTTTGTATAGCATACCCCTAGCTCTGTGAACAAAGATTGTTACCAAGTTAATTCTGCACTTGCTGATGCCAAAGCTCTATACTCACTCTATGTACTAGACGTGCTTATGACATATTGTTTCTTTGATAACCATCATATCAAATTACTGCCCAACTAGATACAATAAGTTCTAACTGGTTTCCTGTCATCCAAGTCACATGCCCAATCTGCATCTGTAAAACCAGTGAGCTTCATGCTTCCTTCTCTCGTAACTTCAAGCCATAATCTTGAGTAGCTTTCAGGTACCTTAAGACTCTTTTACATGCCATTAGATGTTGTAGAATAGAGCAGAGAAATATTGACTGAGCTTGTCAACAGCAAAAGCAATTTCTGGCCTGGTTGGTATTAAGTATTGCATTCCTCCAACTATGCTCCTATAATGTGTAAGATCTCCAGTATAATACCAAGTACACAAACATTTACAAAAGATAACTACGTGAGTGTTATACTTCAATAATTTCTAGCGACCACAAAAAATGCACTACATATTGTCTTCAACGCCTTTCAGCAAAATCTCCTTGATCTTTAAAACCTGCGTTCAGAATTTGAAAACAAACTATAATTTGTTCCATTAATAAAAGAAAGAAACAAAATAATGGCCCCTTAACAAAATTTTCCCATACAGAAATTACAACTAAATTATCTTTAATTTCAAATCAGATTTATATTCACTCGAGCTAATCAACTTTGAAAATCACCTATAAATGCTAGGCACTAAATCAACTCAAACAAAAAATTAATAAATTGTATGGGTATATTCTTTTCAACTCAAATGGAACCCTTATTATTTTAATTCATACCACATCTACCCAACTAATCTTCTATTGATATTTATTGCTAATGTTAAAAATAAATTTCAAAACAAGTATTTAATTTGTATTCTAAACTGCACAAATGCAAAGAGCAATTACCATAACTTTATATCATGCCTCTGCATTCATTAAATATTGCCCTCCACAATTTAAAACTTGTTAATCAATAGTAGAAGAGCATTCCTCTAAAGAGTGTGCCTAAAGCTATTACAATATTACAATGTGTATCATCTTTCTTTCTAATAGAACAACACAAGAACAATGAATTTCAACTGCAAACAATTTTGAATCGAAGCTACTCATAAAAATAAAACATGTTGCTACCACGAAATTAGGAAGCGTTCGGCATCTTGGCCCTCTTAATGAACATAGTCTAAAGAAGCAAGCTACATGGGTTCATTTATAACCTTATACTTGTCCATTAAACAATTCAATAAACCAATTTTACTTAACAAGCAAACCAAAATACTACCAAGAACAAACTATTTTAGAATAATTTAAATCCTTCATTTGGACAAAGCACAAGGAAAACCAAAAGCATGAAACTAAAATCGCCAAGATATGAAATACACCATGGAGCTAATTTATTCAAGTTATTAGCTAAAAAATGACGAATTATCTATGTTATGCTTCAAATAATCTTTTAAAGACATAAATGAAAGGAAAGAAGAAAGCATAAACAAACAAAACTGAATGAAGTAAAAACTCTGAACATCAACGGTGTTTGATTAGCTCCTACAAACATTTTTACTCTTAAGAAATCTCTACAAAAATCCTTCTATTTAACTAGATAAGGAATTGACATTTCTCAGCCTCAAGTATAAAAGGAATAAATTTACTGATTAACAGAAGTGCCTATAAGTAAAAATGATTAACAAAACCATCACCACAAGGGATGAGACTCTTATTCCTAAAAGAAAATCTGCAGATAAAGCAGAATCATGGAATCTATCTCAATAGAAAGTCTACCAAACTTTATGATGCCAAAACAACCTATATACACTGCAACTTTGGAGTTAATCCCTTATTATCTTTAAAGCAAATGTTTTTACATTATAAGGAAGCAAAAGACAAATTTCTTCTTCAAGACCCTGGGCAGGTTATAGGTAAAATAGACAAACTTCTTCAGAGTATGAGAAAGCAATATTCGAAATTATAGATACAATAACAACTAACTAAAAAGGATCCATTGAAAGTTGATAAAACATATCAATACCTTATTTGTATGGCCACTTATGGTGCGTTTGGGATTGAGGTTGGGCAGAGCTACAGCACTAAAGTGTTTGGTAAACACTATCTGTTGTAGCATGGAAGCTATGTTGATATGATTTTTCACTTGTATAATAGAAAATCTACTATATCTTTAATAATTTCATCAAATTTTTTATTTAAAATTTATATTTATTATATAATACTAACTTTTGTTTTATAGTTACAGCTTTTTTACCATCCCAAACGCACCCTTAATATGAATTAGCCCTACTATAGAAAATTTTTGCTATATTCCCAGTTAATAATCCATCTGACATTTTTTATAATTGTTCTAAATCCAAAATAACTTTGGAGGCATGTAGTTGATGACGAAACTGAGGAAGTTAAGGAACGAATGGTAAATTGCAAACAATTGTAAATATTAATCCAAAAAATAAGAAAATAAAGATAAAGAACCAATTCATCAAAATTGTAACAGAGAAAATTGATAAAAATGAACAAAATATATTCATAATTTGCAAGAAACAAAAAACGAATCAACATGAGAAATCGTATATCAACATTCAAAAACCGTAAATTAAAAAATTAAAATAGAGAAGTTAATACTCACTGTTTAAGTATTGGTGAGAAGGCTTTGATGACAAATCCTAAATTAACAATACCTGAGACGGTAAAAAATTACCGATTAGAAATATTTTTCAATTAATTAATAGAGGATATCAATTAGATTATAATAAGAAGAGAAAAAACATGAGAGGATTTTGGGAGGGTGGCTTACACTGAGAGAGTGAGAGAGGCGATTGGAAAAGTGAGGCAATTAGGGTTGTGTAAAAAGTTGGGATAGTTTGGAGCAAAAATATGGTGCCCGCTTCTTCTTATTGGTGGTATAATTAAAATTGTTTTAGGCTTTTGGCTCCTTTCTTTTGTAGCCTTTATTTTTTTTAACTGTTATCAATTTATCATTTTTGTTTGGGTAGCATTCTTAAAATGCAACATTACTTTACAAGATACATAGCATTTAGAAATATGTTACTAATAGGATGATAAATGTAATAAAAAGTAAAATATTATCACTTGCACGAGTAATAGTAGCTGTTTTTCAACAAGTGTTAGTAAAAATTAACGTTTAATAGCATTTTGCAAAAAAATGCTACTGCACAATGTTAACAAAAGTGATCATTCTTGTAGTGTATACTTAATCCATCAAAACACAGAGCAAGGATATAAAAAAAGAAAAGACAAATGTGCCATAAAAAGATATTCCTAATATTCCAAATTAACTAGAGACTAAGAACTATGGCCAATGAGCATAAAACTGGCAGTAATGACATTTGATGAGCATATCCAGGGCATTACCCAAGTGATTAGCAAAAGTAAATCTTGATAAAACATTTCCAAAGACAAAGAGTTAAATACAATCACCACCCATGCAGCTACAGATTTGAACCGCATACCTCTTTGTACTTCTACTACAGTTGAACAAACTAGCATCCACAATATACAGTTTGTTTGTTTTTTTTGGAGCTATACCAAAATAAATCAAAATAAACACGAGCCCATTTTTCTGGATCAAGCCTAAAACCAAGAATTATATAAAGAAAAAAATAGTAAATAAACAAAAAAACAAAGTGCATTGCTGTTCAATCGAAAAAACAAAAACCAAAAGTGAAAATAGCAAGTAACAGAATAAGGTTAAATGTCTGTTACGATGAGAATAATAACTGTCAGGGCGCAGAGATCTCCCTGAAAAGCCCCCCGGTATTCTGATGACTCATAGATGCTAAGCAACGGATGAATATGGCAGGAAAGATTAGGGCTTATATTATTATTATTTGTTAATTTGTTTAAATACTAAAATAATTTTTCACTCATGCAGTTTGAAGAGCCAGACTCCAGGAAATCACAATTCAAGGAACAATGACAAAAAAAAATCAGTACCTCATCCAAGGTTTCTGGATCAAAGACCAAATCATGTAGTACGCTAATTTATGATCTAAAGGCATATAAACTGGCTCAACTTGGTGGTGCAAACAAGTAACGGAAGAAACCAATCAAAGAAACTAGCTCTGTAAAACACTTTCAATTTATAAAAAACCAGTAACATTAAACTGAAATTTCATCTTCAATTTATCCAATTAAATAAAGAGAAATTTAAAAACTTATATAAACATGTAACAATTTGTGAAATATGGAACGAAGAGAGAGGATTTACAGTGAATCCGCTGCAAGAACTTGTCAAAACCTCGACTTGAACTATCGTTATCTCAAGATCTTCCTTAATGAAAAGAACCGCACCACTCATCACTCAAATGTCTACACCCCAAAAGCTTCATTTCACCGTCACGTCATCTTTCCACCATCCGATTACAATTACATGCCAAATATTTATATATTAACATTTTGAGTAAAAATTGAAAACAATCAGGAAACGGGTATTGAATTAAGACTCACCGTAACCCAATAGATTGAGTTAACCGAGGCCAAAAGAGCAGAGATGAATACATACTTGTTGAGCCCTTTCTTTTGACGAGCCGTACCCGATTCCACATTTTGATGATTATCGGGTCCTCCTGCTCCAGCGGTCTCCATTTTCGGCTCCAATCAACCTGGTAGGCAGCGATGGTGAATCCGACGTCAGTTTAGCCACGTTGGATTTTAAATAAATATATTTATATTTATTATAAAGATTTTAAATAAATCTTTAGTAATTAACAAAATATCTCCCTATTAATATTATTAAAATTAACTTTTATATACTATTCAAAATAATTTAAATTTATTTATTTTAATATTATGTTTTTATTTATTATTAAATATTTTTAATATAATAAAATAAATCTAATAAATTATAAAATTATTTTAAATATATATTATTATATTTATTTTAATGTCATATTTTTATTTATTATAAAATTTTTAAAATAAATTTTTTGGGTTTATAGTATTAAAGGGTCATGGTCAAAAGAAAATTTTGAAGTCCTTTATTAAAAATTTAGGATGTTCTATGGTTATTTTTTTAAATCTTGAAAATACATTGTTTTTTTTTATACGAAAATATTATTAAACTATCCCACAAAAAATTTTTCGCTTTTAATTGTAAATATCTCTAAAAGCCTGAGGGTAAAATTTTTGTTCGAACTAAAGTTTGAAAGCGGATTATGAAAATCCCAAGAGGGATTATTGATGATGACAATAATTTATTATTAAGAATTGATCTCTCGAGAGGTTAATGCAATTCTAAACATATGCTGGAAAAAAAAAAAAAATGTTTTATTGGCCGCCAAGTATAATAATTATGGAACACACGCAAAAATGCAATGGTAACCTGTAATGATGACTTTTGACAAGCATAGATGACCTTTAAAATGCAATATATAAAATGAGAACTATCTCTGACCCCACTAGATAACTATTGTACTCCTTTATTTATTTTCCTTTAATTTTTTATTGTAATTATTATGATAGTTTGTGTTGATGCTGAAATCTGAACTAGTTGGTTAGAGACTCAATATCAGATCCCTGCATCAGCATTAAATTCATTTTTGGGAATTTGGTTGATCTACAGAATATTATTATGAAAAGCTGGCGTATAATCTTGGTGACGATCGATAAATCTTGAAATTAGGAAGAATGAAGGTCTTGGGAAGTTTTTGGCGTAATGGCCTCCAAAAGTCGGTTATGGGGTTCACAGGAAAAAAAAATATGTCGTTTTCGCTTAATAAGCATTCTTTTTAAAAGCCAAAACATTGAATAATTTGAGAAAAGTAAAATAGAGTATCCGTAAAGATTTCTCCGTCGGATCAGAAAAGAGCCCTCGCTTTGGTGTGGTTTCTGGGATTTTATAAAACACGCGGCCTTGAATCGATAATTGATTAATCAGTTAGATTTTTGGCTTTGTGGTGGTTTATTTTAGCGAGTCTTTGATTCGCAGTCAACGGAGGTGATCTCCTTTCAGTGAGAATTGATCTTGTCGTGGTCGAGGTGATCTGCTCGCTTTCATGCATGGTCGGTGATCTGCTTCAGCTCATCTGTGGACGTCTCTTTCAGCTGGTCAGCGTCTCTGCATCAGGGGTGATAGTATTTCATCTGATCGAGGACCCATTTCAATTTTCACTTGGAGGAGATGCATTTCTATTTAATTCCTCAAACAGTTTGTGTATTTATATTATTGTGTATTTATTATTGATGAATAAAAATTATTTTCTTACCTTTGACTTTTTGATATGTTTAATCTAGAATCTAAATCAACCAAATATATTAGTACGTGAAGCTCTTTATCACCATTCACCAAGCAAACTATTAAAAGTTAGTGTTGAGTACATAAAAGTCGAATTACCCTTCTACCATTACTTGGATCGCGCCCAGTGATATGAAAGCGAAACTGAATATTGGTGGAGATGATAGTCTTGACGGGTATAAAGCCAATACTCGTCCCTCAAAAAAGCGGAAGCACCCGTTGCCATGTCTGATCGAGTCCGTCTGAATCCCGGCGGGACCGCATGAATACGTTTGCCCATGTCAATGATCAGTCGTCAAAAGGCGAACGCAAGATCCACGTTTACGTAATGTCTGTGATCGAGCCCATCTAGTCCCAGCGGGATTGGAAGCCTATAAAAAAGCGAAGGTAAGGGGGTTAGCAATTTTGAGATAAAAACAAAGATTAAGGGAATCTTAGAAAAAGCGGAAAAAGCCAAGAGTGGTGGCAAGGTTAAACAGGTGTCGACTTGGCGTCGGAGGTTTCTTGTGGAAAACAATAGCGTACTCGCTGTCTGTGTCTTGAACCTCGGAAAAAAGAAGCGCTACGAGAGACCTCCGGTAGTGGTGAAGTTGATCGGCGAGATCTGGTCATATAAGGAGACCTCACGGTCGTGGTGAGTTAATTGACGCAGATATCACAGTAGAGCGAGGAGGACGAATCTCGCATCAACGTTTTGGCGTCAGGGACTTGAATCAGCTACCACCAAATCTGGGAGAAAACGATGGGATATGGATTAATCGAAAGGATACTAAGGAGAACAGCAAGCAGTGGAGACAATCCTGTCAGGGAGATTACAAAGTGAAGCTTGGGAGAGGATGATCAAGATAAATGGGGCGGATGGAGAAGCAAATGGAACTCTTTGCGGCCGTGTTGTTTGAAGGTGAGACGGCGGAGAAAGGTTATGGAACCCGGGAAGAGATGGAGTTGGGCGAGCTGACCTCCGGGGACGTAGGATCGGGACATCCCTCCCCATGAGACCAACGGAGTGCATACCCGAAATCTTGAGTGGTCGAGAACACGTGAATGAAGGGAGACCAACCTCGCCCGGGCAGTCAGGAAATAAATAGTCGAGGGCGGTGTTGATGAAGGAGAGCTCCGGACAGCGATTGCGAGCGTCGGCGAGGCGAGACCGGATAGCGTGATCTGATCGTGCTATAGAGTTGGAGGGAGGTCATGATTGGCGCGGGTGATAGAGGAGATGCGAGAAAGCCCCGGCGGAGGATAATGCTAGATGAAGAATCTCCGTTGTCAACGGAGATCATGAGTACCGTAATCCGAGATTTCCACTTCCAGACCTCAAATACTAAAGGCGAAGTGACGTTGGTACACATTGCGCCAGCGACATAGCCAGGTGTCGCGGTGACATCGGCTCGAGATCAGTGCTCCCGTTGACACTAGAGACGAGCAAGAATGGTATATGCCCAGGAGAAATAAAGGGTATGAAGCAAATGTGCGAGTTGGCGGCGTTAGAGGCGGTGGCCGGAGGATGACATGATGGAGTTAGCGGGGATGAAGCGGGAGGCGAGAATCCGCCGAGATTTAAGTAAAAGCGATATCACCGCCGTGCTAGATTTGGGAGCTTTTAATCACCCGCAGGCATTGAAGGGATTAAAAGAGGGTGTAAGAATCGGCCGGTTGTGGTATAACAAAGCCCTCGTCTGAATTACTCGGGTATGAAAGCGGGATATAGAAATCGAGGAGAAATCGGAAAATTCAAAATGAAGCAATTTGGAGGCGAAGGGAACGGAGAGCCCCGAAAATGAGCGGGTCGGGAAAGCGAGCTGGGGAATCCTCAGGGATGGGCGAACATCGATTCGATCTTACCCAGCTCGAAGGCCTGTTCCAACCTCGCGCCCGATAGGCGGCGGCGAATTGATGAGATGTGACCCGCCCTTATCACCAGATCCCAGGCGGTAAATCACGATGCAGGCGACGAGGCCGTCTGCTATATCTGCCGAGTGACATCAAGATAGCCGTGCAGTTCAGTTGGTTGACCAGAGTGCGGCATATAGACAATATCTCATTAAAATCCCGTGGAAGGCGTATGAAAGGATCGAGGGCGAGGGCATTGTATACTCCGGCTCCTCTGAAACCCTCACGGCGTGATAAAACGGTTACGCAAATTCCACATGACCATCGTGGACCGACTGAGGATTGGTGGAGGATTTGGTGAGAAATGGGTGAGTACGTAGATGGAGTGTCCCCGTCGGTGGTCATGATATGCAGGATGAAGGAGTTGAAAAGTGCAGAGCAACCGACTATCGGTGATAGCGGGAGGGCCCCATTGGTAGGATTAAACGAACACGAAAAATTATGGGAGATATGCCGTGAGGAAGTTATACCGATTTGCAGTGAAGGCAAAGTCGTGATTCTATCCGTAGGCGAGAAGATGACGAAGAGGGCATTTTGTACCCGAGGATGCTTGAGTGATCAAAGCAATGGTAGCTTGATCTGAATTGCGGCGAATCTTGGTAGACACAGGCATTTCGATGAGACATTACATTTAAGTCAGCCCTAGATGATATGGGAATTTCAGATTTAAAGCTGGAGCGGACAAACACTTCCTTGAAAGGATTTGGAGGGGGGCGGTTAACTCCCTTGGGGGTCATTGAACTCCCGATTACTGTGGGGACAAAGCCGTTTGAACGAACGATGATGCTGGACTTTGTCGTGGTAGAGGAAATAAGCCTTACCGGATGATCTTTGGGAGGAGTTCATGAGGATAAGCCGATGTGTAATATCACGCATTATCTTAAAGTATAGAATAAATGGAGTTATTAGGCGTGGTAAAGGCGAGGAGAATGGCGAGGCTGTATCTGTTGACCAAAGAAGCTGAGTTACCTCTACAGATAGAGGGGATTGAAAAATGGTCGTCGAGGAGCACTGTTGAGAAGATGGAGGAAGTTGTTATAAGCAGGAGTGACCCTAGCAGAGTTGTTAAGGTCGGGTCGGAATTGGGCGTATGATAAAAGAGCTAGTGAAGTGTCTGCAGTCCCATGCGGACGTATTTACTGGTCTCGTGAGGATATGCGGTATTGACGGGATAGCTACTGTTGGCGGTCAAAAAGAGAAAAGGCGGTGAAAGAAAGGAGGTGTGAAAGTCTGAGGCCGTAAATGCCGAAGTGGAAAAACTAAGCGGGATTTATAAGGAAGCCAAGTGCGGGTGGATTTCGATGTGCTTGGTAAAAGAAAGCCAATGGGAAGTGGAGAATGTGTGTAGACTTCACGGACCTCGATAAAAGCATGCAGAAGGACTTTCCCTACCAAAATAGATCGGTTAATTGGACTCAATGGCGGGTCTTTACTTTGGATCTAACAGGATACCCGTGAGCAAGCGGGGCCAGGAAAACTACCTTTATAAGCATGGGTGCTGTTTTGTTCTGAGGATGATGCCGCTGGCTGAAAAATCACGGGCTACATATCGAAGGTTAGTGAACAAGATCTTGAACCATTGATCAGTCGCCATGGAAGTATATGGGACGATATGATCCTAAAGTCGAAGAAAGAGAGATCATGAAGCACTGGAGGAGACTTTCGATTCTTGAGGAAGTCTGAAATGGTGAACGGGAGAAGTGTGCATTTGGGGAGGCAAATTTTACAGGATACTTGGTAAGCCATTATTAAAGCCAAAGGAAAAAATCTGATAATAGAAATGAGGTCCCATGAGCAGTTAAGGAGGTCTGAGCCTTACGGGAAATTAGCGGCGTTCGATTCATTTAGCGATAAGTGCCACCTTTCTTGTCGTAAAGAAAGGGAAGAAGATGGAATGGACAGGAATCGAGGGGCATTTGGACGGTGAAGAATACTGCGCCCGTTACTATCGACTCAGAGAGGGTGACCGGTTATTCTTTATATAATCTCTAAGTGCTATTTCGGTATTAGTCGGGAAGAAGAAGGAAAGCAACACGGTATCTTACTACGAGCAAGGCTTTGGTGGGCGGAAGCAGGATATCCATTAATGGAGAAGTGGGCTCACAGCTCGATAATGACTCAAACCGTACTTAAAGCCCGGATCGTTGTGATGGTGACCACAAGTGCTTAAAAAAGATCGTCAGTCGGTTAAGTAAAGTGGTAGTGGGTGAGTGAATTTGTCCTACAGAGGAAGCGATCAAGGCAAACACAGTAGATTTTATAGTGGGTATGTTGAGCAGGGAAGAGGAAGGAACAACCGTGAGCAAGGATTGAGGGATATGGTGGTAATGGTGTGCGGATCACGATGCAAGGATCCGTGCGAGGGTTTATATCTGAGCCAGAGGGAAGAGATAACATATCTTGGTGAAGTTAATTTCAAAACAACCGTGGCGGACTTACTGCTCTAAGAAGCGGAAAGAAATCAAAGCAGATTGATGGTATGTAATCGGCTCAATCGATTCGAGGAGAGAAGATGGGTCTTTATTTAAAAAAGCGAAGCGGATGGTGAGCTTTTAGAGGTGGAAATGAGATATCTCGGAATGAGAATTTAGCGGATATCTTTGCTAGGATGCATTGCAGATCCGAAATTACTAAAAGTCGGTTCCCAGAGTGAGGACCTGCCGAGTATAGAGGAGAAGTAGAGGTGATGAGTAAGTTGAAGAATCTGGATGGATCCGATTCAGCGTATATCATGATGGAGTTTTACCCAGAGGACAAAAGGCAAGAAAATTAAAGTCTTGAGCCATGAGGTATCTCTTCGAATGATCTTGTACGAGGTTTGCCCTTTTGTGGTGTTTGGATGATGAGGAGGCGGATTATGGATTGAGAGAGATTCGAGGAATATCGTGCAATCACTGGGAGCAAAGCGTATAAGCCCCAAGGATACTTGTGACCACCGGGATGCGAAAAGGATGGCAAAGTGCAAAACATGCAAAACACCAGGGGTTCTGCCTGACCCGGAAAGGCGGCGGTATGGCGTCCCCATGGCGCTTTTCGCTCGGTGGGAATCGACTTGATTGGTCCATTACTGAGGCGGCGACACATGCGGTGTGGCAATAGACTTGAAGTGGGTGGAAGTGGGAGTCCTCGGTAGGATCGCGAGAGGAAGGCGTGATTTTATTTGGAAAAATATCATCTGCGGATATGGGATCCCCTACGTCATCAGCGAGACAACGGGAGCAATTTGACAACAGCTTGAGAATTTTGCGAAACACGGGGTGGACTGAGGTTACGCACCCGCGCACCAACGGACAAGTGGGCGACCAACAAGGTGATAAAAGAAGCTCACAAAGACTAGATTGGGAGAGAAGAAGGGAGCTTGGGTTGTGCTACCGAAGTCTTTGTGGGCTATAGGACAACATACAGGAGAAACAGATTCGCTTTAGCTTTTAGTCGTGAGCGGTAATCCGAGAGGTTGGAGTGGGAACACATCGAGCAGAATATTTTTGAGGAAGCGAGCGACAAGCTGATTGCTTAAAGTGCGGACTGTTGGAGGAGAAAGGGAAGGGCCTCATGAAAGTGGCCCGATGTCGAACGGGTCATGCGTTATTACAACAAAATATGCGTGGGATTTGAAAAGCGAGGATTAGTCTTAGGAAGGTGAACGAACACGGGAATCACAACCATAGCTCTCGCCCGAAGTGGGAAGTAATGTCTGATTTTGGACCCGGCATATCTGAAATTAGCATGCCAAGCGGACGAGGCGTGAAGAGTCGTGGGCAGAACACAAAAGTATTTCGATGTAGAATGCTCTCTTAAATCCTCACTCTGACAAGTTATTTCTGTTGCAATGCCTAATAACCTGTCGCACATGCATATATTCTATGTTTTTGAAATACATTCGAATTCCAATAAAGATGAAGTCGGCGAAATCCTGCCAAAATCATGAAATTTTCTAAATGAAATCTCATTTTACTTAAATTACGCTCGGTCAGCGAAGACGGTAAATCTCTGAAATTTACTGTAAGTACTGAATTACGCTCGATCAGCGAAGACGGTAAATCTCTGAAATTTTACTAAGGCAAGTAAGTGCTTTAATTGCTCGATCGGCGAAAAGAGGTAAATTTATGAAATTTTACTAAGGCAAGTAAGTGCACAACTTTCGATCAGCGAAGACCCGGTAAATCTATGAAATTTTACTAAAGGAGTAAGTGCACAATTACGCTCGGTCGCGAAAGACCCGGTATTTAAATCTATGAAATTTTACTAAAGCCGAGTCGTCACCAATTACGCTCGATCAGCGAAATACCGGTAAATCAGCGAAATTTTTTATTATGTCCGTGGCGCTACCTGCGCCGGTCGATGAGAGAGACGGTAAATTCTGAAAGTTTCTCAAAGGTACTACTTACATTGGTCCCGAAAGGCCGGTGGTGTAAAAAATTCTGCTAAATGACAGTCTCTTACGCTCGGTCGAAGAAAGACCGGTTTAAAAGCGAAAGATTTTACTAAGGCAAGCGGATTACATTCGACGGCTTTAAAGAACCAGACAAAAAAAGCGATAGAGAGCATTGAAATTTGTATAAATGTTCAATCGTTTACAAAACAAATGCAAATCTAAAGTTTATACAAAAAATAAGGTCAAAGTTTAAGCGGTCGGTGACTCCATGGTGAAGGATCGTGGCTTTCGGGGAAGTAAGGATCGGACCACATCGGAGTAAGGGATCAATCGGGAGGTGGGAGATCGATAATCTTGGGAGGAGGCATGGACCCTTGACCGAAAGTCGTCCCGAACTTCCCTCTCTTTTTTGAAAGAACTCGCTTTCTCAGCCTGCTTTCGTGTCTGATTGGTCGACCTGCGCCATATACCGCTGCACTCCGGCCTCCAGTTTGCTCATGTCCATCTCGGGATATACATCTTAGCCATGATGCACTTATGGGAGAAAAGAATCGTATTCGACATCGATCCGCATCAATGGTTGCCTCCTCGCCCTTTAGGATCGATTTCCCACTCGAAGTGACCAAGTATCCTTTGTAGCTGAAGATCGGATCTGGTCTTATTTCGCCCTCGAGTTTGGAGGAAGTGGATTCAGCAACCGCGACTTTCTCCTCTAGCTCCGTAATTTGCTCGTTATTTCATTTAGTTTCTCCTTGGAGCGTTCAATGATTCGGCTTTCTTTTTGATTCTTGATTATCGAACTTTACCGTAGCGGACGATCTTGTAACACGAGACCATTGTGGCCAATCTGAAGGAGACTCTACGAGGCGGTGACCGGGGAGGCTCGTACCGATGTCGCCGCGGCTTGACCAATGAGCTTTTATAATCCTGACGTCACTGGCTCGGTAGTCGCTTGATCCGAGATGGAAGAAGGAGAAGATCGGTCCACTGGCTGGTGACCTCAGGACTCTTGTCGGAAGTTTTCTCATAGCTCCTGAGATGGAGGAGGCGAAGCGAAACGAGCGCTTGGAAGGACAGCCAGGGTCTCTTGGAGGTGGGCTACTCGGGCCCAGCGCTTCCTGCTTCGTTGGCCGAGGATCTTGTTATCCATCCGGCATTATATGGCCCAACCGAGACTTGTTGGTGTGAGAGGTCTTAGCGGTGAAGCTAGCGTTGATAAAACCGTTTCCACGAAGCGAAGCCGATCTTGACCCGTCGGACCGCGACTACGAAATAGCCGAAGGTTAAAGGAACGATAAGTAGCAATCAATTAAGAATATAGGAAAAAATAAAGCGACACAGGGTATGGGTGGGAAGATAAATGTCCCATGGCGACCAACCATGGGACAAATTCCCTCCGTGAAAAATTTGTTCTTTTTTACGGGAAGATGGAAACCCGGTGATCGGTTTCCTGCTGAGCCCAGACATAAAATAGTACCTCCTCATAAGACTCTCATGGTAATGATCATTTCCTCAACAATGAGAAGGCTCCTCGCCACTTTCTCCCTGAAAGCATTCGTTGAAAGAACCCTCCGCCCCATTTGGGTGTAGGCGACTGGGGCAGTGCATCTGTGATATCTTGGCAAAATAAGGTTGAAGGCGTAGAGCTCTGATCTGAAACTCTCAAAGTGCATCGTCGCAACTTTCGAATGACTAGGGACATCACCTTTTCCATGAATTGCAAGAAGAACCTCGTTGGGGATGTTGTAAAGGCTCCTAAGTTTAAATAGATCAGTGGGGGTGGTTTCTCAAGCCATGCACTAAATAGGGTAGGAATCCTCGCGTAAGTACCTACGGCAGTCGGTCGAGGAGCTGCTCCCCACCATGGCTCCTTGAGGATCGACCCAAAGGCAAGTGGTTTCACGAGCCGCAGGTCCTCTGTTCTCTGAAGCTCTCTGGGGAAGGAGAAATAACGAAAGGGCTTGGGTATTCAATATCCACCATGGGAAGGCCTACCTCTGGGAGGGCCTAAATGTCGGTGGGTATTGGCACGTTGGGCTGAGTCCACGACTCCTCGTCATAATCAATAACTTCTTTCTCCAGATTAGACATCTGGAATCCGAAAAGCAAAAACAAACAGTACACGAATACAAAAAAGACCAGAACCCGATCAACAATGACGAAGAGGTTAAAGCGATACAGTGACGAAAAGCTAAGTAGCCGGAGAAAACACCGGTAGATGGATACTCGGTGGAAGTGTGAAAACAAAGTTCGAGAAAATTTTGGTTAGCGGCGAGAAGCAGTAGATGATAATTACTCCGATCTAAGGATTTGAAGCGAAAAGCGGAAATGGAGCATTTAAGTGATGGGATATGCATATATCGAGGGCGATAGCCGTACGTTTAATTTCAAATACTAAAGTGCATTGGGCGCCCACGTCGTGAAAGCGTTACAAGAGGCGGGATCGATGTAAGCCGATTACCACGATGGACATGCTCCTTCGACCCGTGCTCAGAGTCACCCGGAAGAAAAAGCGGTACATCGAGGTCCACGTAAAAAAAAAAAAAAAAAAAAAAAGAAAGAAAGAAAGAGAGGACGGATGAAGTTCCGGTTGGCGAGATTTGACCATCGGTTTACTCTTCGCTCATTTCCTCGCCGGACCGAAGCAGGGGGCGGTGTTGAGTACATAAAAGTACCGGTCGGCCGCAGCTTACCATTCGCCGCGGATCGCCTCGGCCCAGTGATATGAAGCGAACAAAAGGCTAACATGAAGATGCGTCTTGACCCGGAGGTATGAGCCAATATCGTCCTGGCGGAACATGAAACGTTTGCCCGTATCAGTGATCGAGTCCCGTCTGTCCCCGGCGGGACACGCAAGAATCCGTTTGCCCATGTCGGATCGAGTCCGTACCGTCCCCAATGAACCTGCCAAGATCCGTTGCCGATCGAGCCCGTCCCCAGCAAGCGGGATTGAGAGGAAGCTATAAAAAGGTATGTGAAGGTAAAAGGTTAGCAATTTTGAGATAAAACAAAGATTAAGGGAATCTTAGAAAACCGGAAAGCCATAAGAGTGGTAGAGGTTCCCCCACAGGTATCGACTTGGCGTCGGAGGTTTTTGGGGAAAACAAGCGTCTTTCGACTTAATACGTGTCTTGAGAACCGGAAAAAAAGCCTTACGAGAGACCTCCAGTGGTGAATTGATCGGCGAGATCTGATGTATAAGGAGACCTCACAGTCGTGGTGAAGATTGGTCGGCGAGATATCACAGTGGGTAGAGCGAGGAGGACGAATCTGCATCAACAGATTAGTTTATTTATTAATCGAAATGAAGCATTTGGTTGAACTAATTGTACAAACAAATAAAATTCAAATAAATTTTTTTTTAAAAGCGGAAGCCTGCATGTAGCCCACCCTTCGGAGTTTTTGTCTAAATAGCAAAACCAACATTCAAAATTAATGAAATCCATTACTTAAGCAATAGTCGAACTTCCACTTATTAATCTATAAAATTAAATAACATGATTAGTTTAAAATGCAACAACTTGAGGGTGTCGGTTCAAGTTTGGACTTTTGTTTCCCTCGTAATTAGATAGAGAAAGATAATTAATTTCTTCCATAAATATTGGTAGAGGAAATATAACTTTTAAATATTAGTGGGTAGATAGATTTTAGCATAAAATCAGAAATTTGAGTTGTACTATAATAAAAGGTTAATCTCAATGAATTTTAAATAAATATCTGTAGGCTAATATAAGTATTCAAAAAAGAAAAAAAAAAAAGCTTGATAATCTTATTTTAGCCTGTTTTATAGACATTGTGGTTACCTGTTTTTATCAGCTCTTAATAACTTATATTATCAGCTCTTAACTACTGGACAAATAACTATATAAGTATGAGTCATGAGGCAAAAAAGTCAACTACTGGACAAATAACTCTATGAGGTCACGAAGCAATCAAGTCTTAACTACTGGACAAATAACTATGTAAGTATGAGCCATTGGCTGCCGAAGTTTTCAGTCCGTAAGGAAATTATTAAGAAGTTAGCTAGCACTGCAAAGAGGGTAGTGAGCAAGGCGGTGAGCGACCTTTAACAAGTAAGTTTGTAGTTCGTGAATTCGATCTTTCATCTTAGTTAAACAATAGAAAATACAAACTCCAATATATATAGGACAAAACAAATTGCATTAAAATTTCTAGTTTCTTTTTTTTTTAGTTTGATAAGCTGAGGGTGAGTGAAACGTCAAAAAAATAAATAACAATACAACAATACAGTACTACAATTGTTAGGATTTATTACAATTAAACTTATATTTCAATAATATTTCGATGGTTTTAAGAACAAAATCTCTAGTCAATAATTTTTGTTGAGGAAAAAGAAAAAAAAGGGGGGAAAAATGAAACCAAGGGTGAGCATTAATGTAATTAATACCAATTTCTAGTTAATATGCGACTTTTAATTCTCTTATAATAATTTAAATGCTGTCTAGTTATGAAACCATTACCCATATTCCTCCTAAGTATTAAATAAAAGAGAAAGAAGAAAAACTATGGAAGATGATTTTTCTAAAATTTTGAAACCAAAAACAGAGGATTTAATTTCAAACCATCATTTTTCTAAAATTTTCATATTCTTTTATATGTATTGCATACACTTTCTATTCCTTATGTTCATCATTTATCAAAGATAAGAGACAAATAAAAATTTCAAAATCAAAGAAGAGTTAATTTTGTCAAGAGTAAATGTTCGTTTAGTCCCAATATTTTTGGTTAAGTAATGTTGGGTTAATCCCAATATTTTTGGTTAAGTATCCGTTTAGTTCACCATTACTTTTTTTTTTCTTTTTTAGAAGGCCCTTGCAACAATCATAGGGATATTAATGGGAAAAAAAATCAATTTGCCAAATTAATCCTAAAAGTAAAATAACAATTGATGTAGATTTTTTGTTATTAATATTAAATTAGCATTTTTTTTCATTATGTCCCTAATATTGTTACAAGAGTATTATTGTAAAAATAAAGAAAAATCAAGGCAAGGATATAACATAATTACTAATAGGGAAGTCTTGGAACATTTTAAAAGACATAGGGATTAAACGAGAATTTATCCTTTTGTCAAAATTTCATAGCACTTAAGCTTAAAATGAAGTCAAGAAAGATTTGTAGAAAAATACTGATAAATAAATTAGGTTAAATTCGATGAACACAATTTATTTTTAACTTCTTACTTAGAAAGCAAGTTGTTAGTACACTACTGTTGGTAACAACACAATTTCTTAATCTTTAGGATTACCGAATTATCCGATTCACAAATACATGTTGTTGATGCGGGATTAAGTCCTCCTGGTTCTCGACGGGATTACCTTTAGGCCATTGGCTCAGCTTGACCAGGAGGTCTCGCCTCTGACCGGGATCTGCTCGATCCCTTCTAGGGAGGTCTCGCATGGAAGCGTGGGCTTTTCACGAGGTTCCTGCACCTGCTTTGCCACAGACAAGTCGAGTCTGTAGGTTGTTTTCCGGCCTCCAAGCTGAAGTCGAGATACCAGGTTTGGGAACCCGCACCCACCTCTTATGGCTTTGGGTTTTCCTTTTTCCCAAGATTCCATAATCTTTGTTTTATCTGAAATTGCCTTTTCGTTGGCTACCTTTTTATGAAACTTCTCGAATCGTTCAGCTTTTTGGGGAGCGGTATGGGGCTCGGCTGTACGTGCATTATGGGCAAGCGTGGGATCTTGCGTCATTCGCCTTTTGGGGGACGATGCAGGACTTCGGCTAGCATTTTATGGGCAAGCGTGGGATCTTGCGTGTCACTTTTGGGGGGAGGGCGATGCGGGACTCTAGCGTATTATGGACAAGCGTGGGCTCTTGCGTGTTAAAGCTTTTTGGGGACAGTATTGGCTCTGCTTATACAGTCGATTACCATCTCTACGGTCGAAGCTCATGTTAGCCTCGGTGTTACTGCTCATATCACAAGGGTAGAGAATGCGGAATGGTAGCGTGGCACGTGCTGTGTACTCGACACCGGTCCGGGTTTAAAAGTGCAGCGGTGAAATGAGTGAAAGTAAGCGATGGTCGAAATCTAAGCCAGGGAACTTCTCGCCAGTCCTGCTCTTTCTTTCTTTCCTTTTTTTTTTTTTCTTTGGGTGGACGTATGCAGTTTTTTCTTAGGGTGACTCAGGCTTCGAAGGCATGGTAGAAAGGAGCATGTCCAGCCGATGTCTTGGAGCTTACATCATCACGGCCTGCTTGTAACGTTTGGCGCATTAGTGACTTAGACCGAAACCACCATATTTGAAATTTGAAGCGATGAACTATCGATCACCGATATATAGAAGTGGTGGCGTATCCGTCAACTTAAATGCTTCCCGTTCAGCCTTTTCGTTTGAATCCTGGAGTCATTATCGTCTTGTTACCGTTTCTCCGCCGTAACAAAATTTTACTACGAACTTTGCTCACACTTCGGCGTCAGGTATCCATCAATTTGGTGTTTTCTCTTGCATCGGCGGTATGCTCCAGTGTCGGTCTGTTCCATATTAACCTCTTCTTTAGCATTGTTGTTGATTGGAGTTACGTGTTGCCTTTTTGTATTCGATGTGCTTGGGTTTGTTTGGTTTCCTTTGGGATTGGGGTATGTCGAGATCGGAGAAAGTTGATTATAGATGAGGGTGAGAAGAGTCGGGGACTCGAGACCTCGATGTGCCAATACTGGCTGATTACTTAGGCCCTCCCGTGCGTAGAGTCGCTTCATTAGCGAGGATACCACGAATACTACCTTGCTGGTTATTTCTCCTTCCCAGAGCTGGGCTTGTAGGAATGGCGGACTGCGTGTGGGGACTCAGTGAACCCACCGGTTCTGGTGGGGTTGGGATCATGAAGGAGTTAGCGGTGGTGAAGGAAGCGATTCGACCAGGCAGGCTGCTGGGGCGTGCAGAGCCCTGAGGTGGGTGATTCTACCCAGTGATTGCATAGCTTGCGCCACAGCTGATCTATTTAAACTTGGAGCCTACAGCGTCCCAGCGAGGTTCTTGCGCAGGAAGGTGATGTCCTGGTCGGCCTCCGAAAGGGTATGTGACGATCTTGGAGTTTGAATTGGGAGCTCGTTGCCCTTGACCTTACTTTGCCAAATCTTGGTGATGCTGGCCCAGGTGAAATGAATGGGTGGAGGTTCTTTCGGCAATGTTTGTGTTGTGGGAGAAGTCTGGTCGGAGCGAACTTCTCTTTGTTAATTAACATCTGTCTGCAGAATAGGGGGAAGCTTGTTTGGTACTATTTTATGTCAGTTCGCGAAAGAGGAAGCAAGATCTGCAGGTTTCCATCTTCGTAAAGGTGGAAGAACAATTCTTAATTTCTTTGGAGGAATTGGTGTCCCGGTTGATTAAACTTGGTGGGGACATTTATCTTCCCTTGGGTTGTCGCCAGTCGTTTATTTTTCTATATTCTTAATTAGATTGCTACTTATTGGGTTCCTTAACATATATGTATTCAGTGAAGTGGGCGATCGGGGGGGAACTTGAAGATCGGCACTGCTTAAGGTGAAGCAGCTACATGACGCGTCTACTGTAAAGACCTCTGTCACAAAGGAGTCGGCTCGGAAGCTTGAGTGGCCATAATTTACTGTAGGATGGATAACTTGAGATCTACCTCGTGATGTTGAGGCGTGGGGAACCCGGGGCCAGTAGCTCCGTGATCTGCTCTCCTCTCGAAGAGACCAGGCGTTGGTCGCCGCCTGATTCACCTTCTGCCCTCCCCAAAATACCGTAGGAATTGGTGGGGAGAAAACTTCAAAGTCCAGAGTCGAGGTCGAACTGCGGTCGGGGACCGATCTTCTCTCTTCCATCCTAAGGGATCAGGTGACTACTGAGCCGTGTCAGAAAGATTATAAAAAGTCGGTTGGGCCCTGGTAGAAGGACATTGAAAGGTTGGCCTCTGTTGAAGTCTCCTTGATTAGCCACAATGGTCTCGTGTTACAAAGGCTGAGTCCATGCGTCATGAGAAAGAACTTGAGCCAAATGATGAGCTGAAAAAGAAAATGAATCTATTTGAGCGTTCAAGGAGAAGCCTATTGCAAGTGCAGATTCTGGGAGAAAAAGCATGTTCTTTGAATCCTTCCTCGAACTCGGTAGTGGATGACTGGAATCGATCTTGAATACTTTCGAAGTGAAAGGATACTTTGAGGGCCATGCCCTTGAGGAAATCAGATCAATGCGGTGGGAAGAAGCCGGAAATCGTGAGTGTGGGTGATAATTTGGATCGAATATGATTCTGAGGATTGCATTCTCTCTGAAGTGCATCGTATACGTGCTTAAGCAGAATATCCAGATGGACATGAAAGCTGGAGGTCATGACGGTATATGGCGCAGTCGACCAATCGGAATCTGAGGCGGCGGGAAGGCGGAGTGGAGGCCGCTTTGGGTGCGGTGCTGAGAGGGGAAGGCTGGGGGCATGCTTTGAAGTGGGTCAAGGGTCCATGCCTCCTCCTCCCGGCATTACTGATCTCCCACCTCCTGATGTTGCTGATCCCTTACTTCCCGATGTGGCTGATCCCTTACTTCCCGAGCTCGTGATCGTACTTTGGGCCGTGACTCTCTTAAGCTTTGACCTTATTTTTTGTATAAACTTTAGATTTGCATTTGTTTTGTAAACGATTGAACATTTATAAAAATTTTTGAATGCTCTCTATCGGCTTTTTTGTCTGGTTTTGCCTGTCGGTTCTTTGGTGCGTCGAACAGGAATGGCGTCGTTTGCGCAGTAAAATCTTGAGCTTTAGGCTATTTGGTCGAGTATTTCTTTTGCCAGAAAGCGAAGTAAAACCTTGTTAGCAATTATAAATTATTAGGTATTCGTGGACGAGCAGTAAACCTTTAGTAGAAACTTAAAGTAAATTTAGGCTGCTTTGGTCTCTAGATTGACGAAGCGGTGGTATTTTACGGACATAATAAAATTTCGTTGATTTAAGTTCTTTGGTATTTAGATTGACCCGGCGAGAATTAGGCACTTACGTGCCTTTGTAAAATTTCATAGATTTATCTGCTGGTCTTTAGTTGACGGCAATTGAAACCACTTGCCTTAGTAAAATAGATTTATTCTTGGTCTTTAGTTGACCAGCGAGAATTAAAATTTCTTAGTAAAATTTCATAGATTTAGGCTGGCGGTCTTTGAGTTGACCCGGCGAAATTAAACAACTGCCTTAGTAAAATTCATAATTTAAAGTTTGGTCTTTCGTTGCGAAATTAAACCTTCTCTTTACTTAGTAAAATTTCATAGATTTAGGCTGCTAGTCTTTCGTTAATTGAGCGAGGAATTAAAACCTGCCTTAGTAAAATTTAAATGAATTTGGGCAGTCTTTTAGTTGACGACGAATTACAACTACTGCGGCAGTAAAATTTCATAGATTTATCTGCTGGTCTTTCGTTGAGAAGCGAAATTAAACAACTACTTGCGCAGTAAAATTCATAGATTTTGCTGGCAGAGGGATTTCATGCTGACTTCATCTTTATTGGAATTCGAATGTATTTCAAAAACATAGAATATATGCATGTGCGACAGGTTATTAGCATTGCATTTAGCGAAATATCTTGTCGCCAGTGAGGATTTAAGAAGGCGTTTACGCTTACTGGAAATACTTACTTTGGGTGTTCGTTCGCGAGCCTCTTGGCGTCTCGTCCGTCTTGGCATGCTAATTTGTATGCCCCTGGTCCAGTGGCTCGTATCACTCGGTATGGGCCTTCCCGGAATTTGGTAGGAAGCGAAGACGACATGGTTAAGATTCTGGTATTACTGGTTAACTGCCACAATGCAATTGATCCAACGCAAGCGCCTCAACGCGTACATTTTGTTGTAATAACGCGTGACCCGTTCAGCGACATTAAGGCGACACTTTCTGCGAGGCCCCTTCTCCTCCGGTCGGACTTGCAAATCTGCGTTACGCTCACCGGTGAAATATTATTCGATGTGTTCCCGCTCCAACTCTGCTGGGATTACGCTGACCCAGCTGAAACGGTGTTTCTCTGTGGCGGTTTGTGAGTTGTCTATGGGCCCAGTCTTCACAGTAGCTACGTCGACCGCTCTTCTGCTCCGTCTGTCTTTGGGAGCTTCTTTTATCACGCATTGTTGCCTTCCATGTCCGTTTGCACTGAGGGGTGTCGCGAAGTCACCTGGTGCCCCTTTAGGATTCGTTCAGCAAAATTCCTGAAGTTGCCGTTGTCAATTGCCTTCCGTTATGCGTGATGGCGGTGGGAATCCATGTGAGATGATATTTTTCGAATAAAATCGTGATGTCTTCCTATACGTGAGTCTGGTACGAGGACTCAAAACTTCCGGCTTGGTGAAGTTCTATTACCCATGATTGCATGTCGCCCATTGACTCGTCCATCCAAAGCGATGGACGATCAAAGTCGATTTGAAAGCGAAAGGCCATGGGGAACGTCATTGTCGGCCTTTCAAGGGGTTGTCGCGGAACCTCGGAGCTTTGGCATGTTTGCAATTCTTTACCATCCTTGTGTAAGCATCACAGTGCAGGGGTTGGCGGGAAGTATCCTTCTTGGGAGGGCACTTGAAAGGCTAAAGTTCTTGCTCTCAGTGATTGCGCGTATTCCCTGAATCTCTCTTTAATCAGCCTCGTCGTAACACCTTTTCGAAAGGGCAAGGTGAACCCTCGGCGTCTGATTACTCAAATCGATGGCGTATACTTTCGGCTTTAATTTTCTTGCCTTTTTGTCCCTGGTAAAACTCCGCCAGCGGATATATCGGCGAATCGGATCCATCGAGGATTAACGGTACACTCTCTTTACTCCATACATACTCGGTCGCACCTCTAGTGGCAACCGACTTAGGCAATTTTGGATGCAATGGCGACCATCCCCTTCGCTCATTAATTCTCGTTCGAGATATACGCTTTACCTCTCGGAAAAGCGACCATCTAACGCTTTTTAAATAAAGACCCGTCTTCCTATAAAGCTGCAGATTGATCGTTGAGTTGATTACGTACCCAATTGAGAATGCTCGGTTTCCGCTACGCTCTTAGGCGTGGAAACCGGCGATGAAGGCCGTACCGACAGTTGTTTGTGGTGAAATTCGAACTTCGCGCGTAAGTTATCTCGGTTCCTAGGCTCAGTATTCTGACCCTGCCGGATCGCTTACTGCTCGTGATCGTCGGCCATTACCGACCATATCGCTTTGAATCCTCTTGCTGCGGTTGTTCCTGCAGGACCTCTTCCTGATTCACCAGGTCATAAAATCTGCGGGGCTTGTGCACCGCAAGGGGGGCCAGTGAAATTCAGGTCGCGGACCACTTTCTTAGCAGGCAGACGCGTGTCCCCGGTTTTTGGCGGCTTAGGCAGTGGTGATCGATCATCCGATCTGGTAAGGAGCTTTAGAGTATGGTGAACTTAGTCTTTGCCAGTTATCGAGCGAGCCCGATAAGCGGATGGATCGGTTTGCCTCTCAACGCTTGCTCGTGTGTATCTGAGAGTGTTGCTTTCCTGTATTAACTGCAAATAAATTTGGTAGCCAACTTAGGGTGCTAAGTATATGTGTTGGTCACCCTCTCCAGTCGATAATGTAGCGCTAGGTATTCCTTGATCGAATGCCCCCATAAAATTCGGTGTCGTTCAACCATCTTCGCTTTCTTTATGACTTGGAAGAAAGGGTGGCACTATCGATGAAATGAATCGGTTTAATCTTTGGATTTCCGTAAGGCTCTTCGCTTAGCGTTAAGTGAGGGACCATTTACACTGGCGTATTTTTTAACGGGTTGGCTTGAATGCCGATGGCTTACGGTGTCAAAAAAATTTACCGGCCAAAGCCCGAATGCACACTTCTAGGGTTCGAACTTCGTTTAAACTTCGGACTCGAAAGTCTCGCCAGGGTGCTTGCATGATCTCTCGGTTCTCTTGACTTAGTGATCATGCTCGTCCAGCATATCTAGTGGTGTGCGATCAATGGTTTGAAGATCTTGTTGTTTTGATATATATAGCTCACTGCATTTTGAGCCAAAAGGCATCATCGTAACTCAGACCCATGTTAGTTATAAAGGTAGTGTTTTCCTCGTCCTGCTCGTTCATGGGTATCTGGTTGTATCCGGAGAAGGCGTCCATGAAGCTGAGCAGACCATGACCCGCGGTTGAGTCCACCAACTGATCTATTTTTGGTAGGGGAAAGCTGTCCTTCGGGCATGCCTTATTGAGGTCCGTGAAGTCTCGTTCTCCTTTTTGGCTTTGCTTTACCGCGGAAATCACTCGGTGCCCAGCTTCCACCGCTTATAAATCCACCTTTTTGCGACTTTTCCTCTGGCATTTATGGCAAACGTGCGCTTTCATGGATTTGAGCGCCTCGCTTTCTTGCCTTGCCACTCTTTTGACCCTTGTGACAAAATTTATCCATGTCGATACGCATATCTCGTGAGACCGGCCGAGGCAAATCGTCTGCGCATGGGATTGCGAGACGCTTCAGTAGCTTCGGCCTTTACGTCGCCCAATTAGGCCGACCTTACTTCTGCTGGGGCTTTATAACAACTTCCTCCGACCTGGCGAGGTTCGCAGCGACCATTTTTGAATCCCGCCGGTTATCTAGAGGTAACTGCGGCGTTTCCTTGGCCATTTAGCATGGCGACTCACGGCCGTTCTGCACGGTACGCCGCTACCACGCAGCTCATTTATTCTATACTTTAGCGGCAGGATAATCGTGGACATTCGTTGGCTTATCCTCGTGAGCGGTCTCCGTATCATCTGGTAAGGAAACGCTACCACGACAAAGTCCAGCGTCATACGTTAGTTCGACGGCTTTGTCGCAGTTGGGAGTTTGACCCCGAGGAGTTAACTCCAAATCCTTCGAGGAAGTGTTTGTCGCTCGACTTTAAATCTGAAATTCCGATATCCCATCTGGAGGGCTTCAAGCAGAATGTCTCTTGCCCGGTGTAATACCCGTGTTCGCCCATGATTACATCTTGGCTACCATTGCTTTGATCTTAACCGGTGCATCCTCGTGAGTCTGAAAATGCCTGCTTCGTCATCTTACGCCTTACAGGATAAGACACTTGCGCACTTTTGCCTTCTTTGCTGTGCGAATTGAAAGCACTTCCTTGCCAGGTCATGGCATGTATGCTCTCGCCATAATTTTTAGTGCTCTGTTTTGAATCCCCGGCCAATGTGGGCCCCTCTGCTTATCACACTGGATGGTGGTGTTCGCGTTCAGACCCTTTCAACTCTCGCCGTCCGTGCGTATTGCGACTCACGTTGGAGGACACGCTTTCTAATCATGTCTTCAATCTTTGATTCGCTCGCCAAATCTCCTTTGAATCGCCAAATGGCGTTGGTGATGGTATGACCATGAGTGTTGTAAATTTGCGAACATTCTTATCACCGTGGCGGGTTTTCGTTAGAGGCGGGTATAGCAGGTCTCGATCCTGAATCGATCGCTTTAATACAGTTCTCATGGGATTTTTTAATGGAGTATATTGTCTATATCTGCGCTCACGGTCAACAATGCTTGCGGCTATCTTGGATGTCACCTGAGATATAAGTCACCGGTCTGGGTAAATCAGACACAATGGTTCGTCGCATTTCACGGGGCTAGCGGTGATAAAGGGAAATGGTGACATCATCTGCAATTCTCATTTCTCTGCGGTATCGGTATGCGGAGGTTGTGCCGGTACGTGTTGGGCTATTGTGTCTCTAGCTAGGGGTGAGGCGAATCGAGTGATGCTCGCCCGTCCACGAGGATTCCCGAGTTCGCTTTCCGGAGCCAGCTCATTTGAGGGCTCTCAGGTTCCTTCGCCTCGACTCTCAGTGTCCTCCATTGATTTGAATTCTTGATTCTCTCCTCTTGATTCTATATCCCGTCTCAGCGCACTTTGCATACGCGAGTAGTTGCATGCGAGGGGCTTAGCAAGATTATACCCCCGGTAGGATTCTTAACACACCTCTTTTAATCCCTGATACTGCGGGTGATTAAAGCTCCCAATCCTTAACTCGGTGATATCGTTTCTGAAATCTCGAAGGTCACTGCTCCTCTGCTTCGTCATCCCAGCTCCATCCGTCATGTCATCCTCGGGCCGCTTGCCCCGGGCTATCGTGACTCGTGGCACATTTGCTCATACCCTTTATTTACTCCTGGGGAAGGCGACTTGCGATACCGTTCGGGCTCGTCCTCTACAGGTATCAGCAGGGCACCTGCATCTACGAAGTGATGTCGACCACTTGCCTTTACCCGTCGTGTCGTTGCGCTCGATGTGTAGCAACCGTGATCCGCCGCCCGGTGTTGAGGTCGGGAAGTGGAAATCTCTTGGGATTATGGTACTTTCATGATCTCACGGTGACACGATTCTTTAACGTATCCTCCGGGAACCTCTTGCATCTCCATCCTCATCTGCGCACCTCCTCCGACTCAAACTCTATACGATCGGTTCACGTCTGTTGAATCACATCGACTCTCCTTCATCGACTGCGCGGTACCCTGTTTATTTCGGTTAGTCTCTCCGTCCGCGTGCTCCCGGGACTTTCGACGATGCCAGTGGGTATACTCCGTTAGGTTATCTGCAGCGGGAGGGATGTCCCCGATCTACGTCCGGAGGTTGAATACTCGGCTCCATCTCTTTCGGGGTTCCGCGATCCACTTCTCGGCTCAACAACCGCGAGTCTCGTTGCTTACTCCATCCAGGTCTATCTTTCATCCACTTCGCTTACGATCTCAGGACGGTGATTATCTCCATTTCGTTGCTTTTCGCTTAAGTATCCTTCTTGGCGAATCCATATCCGATTCGGCTTATAAAGTCTTACTAATTTGGTGAGTTCGAGTCCCCGGCAGGCGCCAAAATGTTGATGCGGGATTGGTCCTCCTAGTTCTACTGACCAAGGATTTCTGCTCGAACTTCCAACCCTTACGCAGGAGATGCCAGCCTCTGACCGAGGATCTACCTCGATCAAAGCTTCACCACTACCCGGGAGGTCTCTCGTAAAGAAACTTCTTTCACTGAAAAGGGTTCCTGGCACGAGACAAGTCAGTCTGTGGGTTGTTTTCATGGCATTCCGGCCTTTCAGTCGAGATACCAAGGTTTGGGAACACTACATCTTATAGCTTTTTGGGTCAGTTTCCTTTTCTAGATTCATAATCTTTGTTTTTTATCTGAAAATTACTACTTACCGTTATTCGTTGGTTTTTATGAAACTTCCTCGAATCCAGGTTTCCGGCTTTTGGGGAGACGGTATGGAAACTCTATTACGGCTAACTGCATTATGGGCAAGCGATGGGATCTTTGCGTGTTCGCCTTTTGGGGGCAGATGCAGGGGACTACATTGTTTTGTGGAGCGAAAGCGATAGGATCTGTGTGTCACTTTTGAGAATGATGCAGGACTCTGGCATGTATGGACAAGCGTGGGCTCTTCGTGTTAAGCTTTTTGGGGGGCATGTATTGGCTGCTTATACCTGCGGTGGGTCCCATCTGGTGCAAAATTGGCTCATGTTAGCCTCCGATTAGTGTTACCTTTCATATCACTTGGTAGAAGCGTCCGATGTCTTGGAATGGTAGCGTGGCGGACTGGTACTTTTATGTACTCAACCACGTGTTTATAAACGCATTATTTTATTATAGAGAAAGATCGGAGGAAATTGCATGAGTTTACATCGCTTTATTTATTACAGGCACGATTTTTGAGGGTTTCATGAATAGGGTTTTTTACTTCTGCATTGGGTTTTGTGTCTTTTGTAGCGTATATGGCTAACATTATTTTTACCTTGAGCTAGCTAGCTTTCTGAGGAACAAAGACTTAGTATAAGAAGAGCACATCATGAGTACTATTAGTCCGAAAGACCGTTCTCCTGAGGAGAAGCCTGATGATGACGAAATAAAAAATGAATCTCTAAGAAAACCTAGGCAGGTAGAACCACCAAAAGTGGCGATGAACTTCGAAAGAAAGTCAAAGAACTTCGAAAAACGGTATTCATCCTCCCCAGATTCCAGGAAAGAGGGATGTTGTTGTTTAATTTTATGAATCTTTGTATGAATGCCACTTTAATCTTTATGTGTTTTATTATTGCAATCTCGATGGTTTGACAAATGTGCTTTTAAGTTATGCCACTTCCATATAATAAAGTGTGTTTGTTATAAACATTGTAACTCAATATTATAAACTTATGTAGAATTCTTATAATTATTATGTTTTGTCCCAAGTTTTTGTACTAGATTCTTGAAGCAAGTTGCTTCTTTTCAATCTTTGCATGGTCCATTGTGATTATTGATTAGGAAAAAGATGGATGGAAATTGTACAGAAGTTTTACGCCACAATAATTTATTTATTCTGATATCTGATAAAAATTTGAATACTATATGCTTCTTTCTGTTTTTTTTTTTATAGGATATGCTTCTTTCTGTTAAATAATTTAATTTATTGCTAGTTCTATTGCGAACGTCAATTAGCTACAAAGACTTAAAAGTACTAAAACTCAAAAGCAAACTAAATAATAAATTAATCTACTGAGGAAAGCCATCAAAACCATTATCGAAATGTCCTCCCAAGTAATTAGAAGAAAAAATCTATGCAAGATCATTTTTTATTTTTCCTTTGAAGAACATTCAATGAAGTTGGAAAGTAAGTTTTAAGTCCTCCAAAATGCAGCAAAACAATATTATTCAAAAGGACTCATAATGGCTAAGTCCGTCCAGATCATACGTTCCTTTGCACTCGTATAGTCGTATTGGTGGCCAAATCAAAAAGTTTGTTCGCCTTTATTACTGAGCCTTTTCACATCCATTGAAAAAGTTTTAGCCAAGAAAAAACAAAGACGAATACTATGGTCTCTCATTTTGCATTTGACACGTGAGAGATAAAAAAGTGTTGTAGGCTCCATAAACATCATGGACTCGACTAAGCTTACAGAATCTGTAAGCTACAGACTGCAAGCATCAGCCGTTGGATGTGGGTGAGAAATTAAACAATAGAAAATGGGATGGTGGGATGACGGGGAGATGTTGGGTACAGAATCTGTACCATAGGCAGCAGGTCCAAACATCATTTGTAGAAGTTTTATGCTTATCTATTGTTTATTTTGTCTATTATATTCAGTCATTGTCTTGCTTGATTTAACTATCATCCCATATATTTATTATAATTACAGCACTGCCACTTTCTATTTACCACAGTGTCCTTTCAAAGTTTAAACAAACTACTTTTTGATCAAACACGTCAATTGCTTCTGCGAAATTGTTTCCAATTACTTCTCCTCAAATTCGAGATATTACTTTCAACTACTATTGCGATCTCGTTAAGCAGTACGAACGGTAGCCTTCAAACGAGTAAGTATATTACAAAATTGTTTAGAATAATATATATCTTATAACTCTGAAGCATTAATCGACTTGGTATGAATTCTGCTTAGTTTCTTTAGTCGTGTGACAGTGGAGATCCATGATCTGGCTTAGTGCTGTAGTAACTATTACTAAGGATACAAAGAATTGAAATCGAAACAAATATATAACTTTTTAAGTTGTTTTTGGTCATTCCATTAATGGATTATTATTCAATATTGATGATTTTGTTTCACTTTCTACAAATCAATTCGAATAAGATTATTTTATACCTTAATTAAGGTCTTTGGTAAGTATAGTTGTATTAAATATTTTTTGAGAGAATTTTATCTATCATTTATAGTTTTATACTTATCTATTGTTTATTTTCTCTATTATGTTCAGTCATTGTCTTACTCGATTTAACTATCATCCCATATATTTATTATAATTACAGCCCTGCCACTTTTTATTTACCACAATGTCCTTTCAAGGTTTAAGCAAAATATTTTTGATCAAACACGTCAACTGTTTCTCCAAAATTGTTCTAATTACTTCTCCTAAATTTCGAGAAATTACTTTCAACTACTTATCTCAAGTCCCAGAGAAGCCAGAAACTTAAAAATGTATTTGAACAATATTTGTAGTTATCTAAGTTCCATGAATTTTTTTTTTTGAACCACACATAGATTTAAATAAATAAACAAACAACAAACAAATAAATTATTTCTTGATACCTTTTCAATTATTTAGAGAGTTAGTTGTTCGATGATATTCTGAAACATAAATTTTACTTTTAAAAAAACAGAGCTCTGGTTTCCAGTGGCTTTTCATCAGATTGAGGAGAAACAATTTTTCTTTTTCTTTTTTTTTTCTTTTTTTTAAAGAAGAGAAACAATTGAGGGAGAAAGAGTGTTCAAGAAAGTTTACAGTTGAAGGGGTAATGTTGTAAAATTGAATATGGTATAGAAATAATTATTGTGAGGTTATAGGATGATGTTTAAGTCAAATAAAATAAGTCAAATAAAATATGAGAAATGCTAAACGTAGGGAATAGCGAGAGAATGTCGAGAGAAACGGCAGTACATGCTGCCGTTTCAAGTGCTCTCTCAGCATTCCCCACATGGCCCACATTTTTTTATTCTTTTCACTTTGGTCTCGTGTGAACTCCGCTCCACTTCTTCTTTTGCTCTCTCCTCCACGTGAACTGATTTGCTCATTGTTCAAGCAAAAATAATTCATCACAAGAGAAAGAAAACGGCATCAGAATGAATGGTAAGTTTATGTATTTTTATGTTAAACTTTTCTTTTATTTTGAATATATAAAACTAAAAATATTATTAGTTATATATATATATATATATATATATATATTTATGTAGGTATTTATATATCCAACTTAAGGTAGTTTACACAATATTTATCAATCATTTTCTTATAATTAGCACCAAATAAATTTTCACTTGAAAATCACAATTTGTTAGTGTATGCTTATATTTTTTAATTTTTAAAATCTCATATTATATTTTAATTTTTTATGTATTACAATAACCACTCCTTATACTTTACAACCACATTATCCTTGTTATTTGATGACGTACGAAGGATCTGAAAGTAAAAATTTTCAATATTTGCTACATCAAAACGTAACGAAGACAACAATTGAAAGTTTATGCATACTTTACATTTCTAAATTTTACGATTTGATTTCTTTCTCACTTGATGTTAATAGCTCAATTTGACCACCACATTCATTATATATTTACAGTGAATTTCAACTTTCTTTTGCGCTAGATGACATTATCAATATTACACTACTTTAACTGCCATAAAAAACAACAAATTATTACTAACAAAATTATTTTCAAACTTAATCTAACAATTTTCACTAATAGACAATTTTTACCAAATAATTACTTACAAAATTACCAACAATTATCCAAAAATAATTATCAAAAAGTAATTATCAAAAAATAATTATCAACAATACAATTACCAAAATAATTCCCAACAAAATAATCACTCAACAAAATAATTACCAAACAAGATTACCAACAATTATGATAAATTAATTATTAAAATAATTATCAACAATACAATTACCAAAATAATTCCCAATAAAATAATCACTGAACAGAATAATTGCCAGATAAAATTACCAACAATTATAAAAAATTAATTATCAAAAAATAATTACAAACCAAACGGAGAGAGTGAGATGGAGAGAGATGAGGGAGACGAGGACCAGCAAGCAGCACCACCGAGCAGCGACAGCCGACCACTGAGAGCAGCGACCACCGAGTAGATCTGGAGTAGTAGCGCACGAGGGAGATGAGTAGCGAGCGAGAGGTGTAGGAGCGAGAGGGGAGATGGAGACGAAGCTGCAGCTGGAGCGAGAGGGGAGACGGAGAATTGGTAAAGCTGCTGCTGGAGTGAGAGGAAAAACAGAGCGAGAGGGGGAGAGGAGTGAGAGGAATTAGTCGAAGTTACAGATTTGACTCTAAACCTCCTTTGTTCTGCAAACTTCATATTTCAAACAGTTACTTTCGCCTTTTCTTTTGTTTATTGTGTTGATGATAGTGTTGTTTGTTTCAGGATACACACTGGGGAAGAGCTTCTTCGGGCTGACTCCTTAACTGGTGATGCTTTGTTGAAGCAACTTTGGCAAAAGGGAAAGTGGGGGAAAAAGATGAGTAAAAAGGAAAGTGGAGTTCGCGTGGGGAGAGAACAAAAGAATAAGTGGAGTAGAGTTTACGTGTGCCAAAGTGAAAAAAAGAAGAAGGAAAAGTGTGGGTCATGTGGGGGAATGGTGAGAGAGCACTTGAAATGGCAGCATAAGTTGTCGTTTTTTTCGGTATTCTCTCATTATTTCCTGCGTTTAGTATTTTTTATAAAATAATGATGCAAAAGATAAAGGATCTTTCTATTTTATAATTAATATAAAATATATCCCGTGTTGATCTAACACATATACTGTTTATACGAGAAAGATGTAGACAAAAATACGAGTGTGCTTTTCCGTAAATATAAAAGATATGTTATGGGACACATGTCGGATCTAGAATCAGCAGTGAGAAATAACGAAGTCTTCTTATAGTCTCCTTTGTATTATTAGTAAACATTCTACTTTATTTCATCAAAGAAAACAACGGATCGAATTCCTTGCAACGGTAAGACTGGGATTTCGTCATTGCACCGGTAAGATTGCGATCTCGTTAAGCAATAGGAACGGTAGCCTTCAAACGAGTAAGTTAATTACAAAATTGTTTAGAATAATATATCTTATAACTCCGAAGCATTAATCGACTTCGTGTGAATTCTGCTTAGTTTCTTTAGTCGTGTGACAGTGGAGATCCATGATCTGGCTTAGTGCTGTAGGAACTATTACTAAGGATATAAAGAATTGAAATCGAAACAAATATATAACTTTTTGTGTTGTTTTTGGTCATTCAATAAATGGGTTATTATTGAATATTGATGATTTTGTTTCACTCCCTCCTGCTGTGCAAGTAGTGCTGTAGCTATAATTCTTAGATGTCGAAACTATTATCTAACACTAGGTGTTAGCAAGATTTATTAAAATTCAAACATAATTCCTGACAATCATAGTAGCTTTTATGAAAAATTCAAGTACTTATGTCTTCTGTGGTTGTCAACAATTATGGATAATACAGATTTCAACATTTTTGAAATTTTGATCCTGCGACTTAAAATGCAGATCAAGGCATGGCAAGTCCATCAGCTGACACAGTACTTCATCTTGTTGAGGAAAAGCTTAGTGGTCTAACTGCTACACCATCTGATCGGTTCAACATTTTTAAGGTGCCTGATGTACTGCGTAAGTTAAATGAAAAGGCTTATGAACCAAAAATGCTAGCAATTGGTCCTTATCATCACGGTAAAGAAGAATTATCGACCTTTGAAGTGCACAAAACACGCTATCTCAGAGAACTTCTAGACCGTACGAGCAAGCCTTTGCCAGACTATGTCGAGGCCATGAGGGCAATGGAAGAAAGAGCTAAAAATTGTTATGGAGGGTCCCTAAGTTTAGAGACAGATAAGTTTGTGCTAATGATGCTTCTCGATGGTTGTTTTATCGTCGAGGTTATTCGTAAGTTTGCATTGACACGTTTGAGAGGAAATGACCCAATTTTTTAACCGAGTTGGATGTTACCTTCCATAGCACGAGATATGATTTTGCTTGAGAATCAACTTCCATTTTTTGTTCTCTGGGAGTTGTTTACCATGACTAAGATGCCTAATGATCAAGATAGTGATAAATTTCTTCTCATGATCCTGCGTTTTTTCAATGGCATATTACCAGGAAAGGGCTGTCGAAAAGATACTGTTCGTCGAGATAATCTCTATCCCATAAATGAAATCAAACATCTAGTCCATTTGATACACGACAACTGGCTTCCATCAGGCATTGAAGCATTTCGGAATAATGGCAAAAAGAATAGTGACTGGAGCTTCATTTGTTCTGCCACTGGCATTCAAGAGGCTGGAATCCAGTTCCAGATGTTTGAGGTCCATAAGGATGATTCCTTGTTCGACATTAAGTTCGAAAATGGGGTAATGATGATCCCATCCCTGGAAATTACTGATGCTACAGAAACCATTTTTCAGAATCTCATTACATTCGAGCAGTGTTCCCAAGACATAAATCCGAAGCATGTAATAGATTATGTTGAATTGTTGGGCTGCCTCATCAACTCTTCAAAGGATGCTGAATTACTTCGTCATCGTGGAATAATTGATAATTTTTTAGGAGATGATGAAGTGATTGTAACCTTAATTCACAAGCTTGGTGATGGTGCTGTACTCGGTAAGCAGTTCTATTACTGGGAGGTATTTAACAAGTGAACTTCCATCGCAGCAGGCGTCGTAATAAGTGGATGGCCAATTTGAGGCACAATTATTTCAACACTCCGTGGGCAATCATCTCCGTTCTTGCTGCTTTTGCCATACTTCTCCTAACGATGGTGCAAGCTCTGTTTGCAGTTCTTTCTTATTTTCAACAAGAGCAAAGCAATTGAATTTGTGGTTGCCATGCTTATTGTATCATACACAACATTAGTAACAGTTAAAAGTATGGTGTTTGATATATGTCCATAGGTGTTCGACAGAATGCCCCATAGAAGTGGTTTTGGCGGGGAAACCGTAATCGAAGATTTGCTGCAAATGAGGTTGACATGAGAGCCTCTAGAAGGCTTGGGCCAAGAACAATCGAGAATAATGCGAGATAAGGATGTGAATCACCAAAGGAAATGAACACAAAATATACTGTGAGTTTCTCATCCTTTATTGTATTCACTGAAGTAATCTACATACCCCTTGATTTATGTTTAAAGTAAGTTCAACGAAGCATTAATTAATTAATTATAAATCAACCTTGAATTTGATGTCTCTTTGATTGGCCCTATCTAGAAATTTTACATAGTCTCTTATTTATATTTATACTTCAGAAAAGACGAGTCGTATGAAATTCAAGAGCCTAGATCTGTGCTGTGTAATTTTAAGTCTTAAGGCTGATCTTCAACATCAAATTTTAATATATTTTCATTTATTTCTTGACTTTGTTATGCTCTTAACTCTCCATTTTATCGCCATGGTCAACTCTAAAAAGGATTTGAGAAAGGTACCCTACTTAGAGACAATTTTAATTTATCTACTAAAAAGTGTGAAAAGATCAATTTAGTATTGTATTAGTGATTATTAAATTTATTACAATCAATAATGCAATAAATTATTAAAGTGGTTAATTTTATAGAAAATTATTAAATGCAAGTAATGAAAATTTAATCTAGTAGAAGTAAAACTACCAATTTAATTAGATCATAGATAATAAATAAAAAAATAAAATTTAAGTAAATCATAAATAAAAAAAATTAATTAATTAATTAATTATTTGATTGATTGATTGATTGATATTCGGTATAAATAAAAAATAATGTTATGAATGAAACTTTTATAAATGGACAACTTTCTTTTTTCCTTAATTTTATTCTAATAAATCCATGAGTATATTAAGATTACAAATCTCCCGATTTGAAGACTAAATTTAAATTTAGTCCTCCTTAGTTCGATCCAACGCTGCTTGCCAAATATGAAATAAATATTTAATTTCAAAATTAGTTCAATCTCTTACTTAATCCTAGCATTCAAACATGGCCTAAGAAGATAAAAACAGTACTATTGTTCATGCTATAAAGTTGTCCTTTCTATCTTTGCAATGTCTTCTTAATACTCAAATATCATTTTTCTTTATTCAAATGTCTAAGATAAAAATGGTGGTAAGAAATTGTGCCCTCAATTTGAGGGCACATGTATCATTCCACCGATACACTTCAACTTTCATACTAGACTTAATTGTCTCTTATATAGGAATAAATATCATATATATTTAGTGTCTATCAATTATTTTCATTATCATCCTTTACTACCCAATATGGTAGAAAGTATAACTTTGCGTTACTTTTTTATTATATTAAGATCCTTCCACTCTATTTTGAAGTAATTATCCATTGTATTCTTCACATCTAGTATTGAGAACAAAAACATTCAAAAGAGGCTAATCTTTTAGCAATTCACTTATTTTCAATAATATTATAATATTTTGATGTTTCTAAGAATCCCAAGTCTGGAAGGAGTGGACTTAAAACATCTAATACCTAAAATATGCTTAAACAACCTTAGGTTCTAAATAGGAGTAACAATAACAACTAACCTAATGGTGAGAACCTTACAATTGTAAAAATTTGTTAGACTTTTGATTTATTTTTATTGATTAAATTTTGATCGAGCTTCTTAGATTAGAATAATGAAAAGGGAATTGAACAATGAGACTTCTGTTGATGATTTAACTTCAGTAATGGCATAATTGATAGCAATCGTCACTCTTTTAGATCTTTCATATTAACAAATTGTATTGTCCTAACATAGATAGAGGTTTAACTTGACATCATTTTATTGACCGAGATGATATTTAGTTTAAGAGTATGAGTGATGAAATTTAATAAATTGCATAGACCGTGATGTTTCGATATGATAATATTAGCATCACTTAACACTATCTTTTAATTGGTATGTTTAAACATAATTATTAAAATAAAATAAAGTATTTCAATAGCCGTTTTCTTCCAAAATTTCAAACTTCAAAATGATACAATCTCTCTTATAGAATGCTATTAAAGAAATCTTCCGAAACAGCTTGATACGAAAAACCCACCTGATTTCGAAAGCAAGGAGAGATGTAATGTGATGGCATGTGATAATGATTTAGTAATGCAATTAAGACTTGACTATGTTTAAGTTGATAAGATGATGTGCTTGTTGCTTGCCTCTTTACCTGATTTTGTTTGATGCTCGTAACTGCAGGAGGCTAAAACTTCGGTCTCTTGCTGCAGTACGTTGGAAGCAAGGAGAGATGTAATCTTTCGGGCATTGGGTTGTTTACGAAAGGGCATTGTGAGTGGCATATTCAATTGAATAAAAAAGGGCACTTGGTGTTAATATAAAGTGAAATTGTTTCCAAATGAAATGGTGAAATGGTTTAATTAGAGATGAAAAATGATTGAATGGTTAATATAAATCGTTTGTACTTCAGCATAAGGAACAAGAATTAATTTGAATTAACAAAATTAAGTGGTGATATGCAAGGTATCAAAATTTCTTGTGCCCCCAGTCAATGAGCTTAAGTGTGTCATGAACAAGCGCAAGGACCTTCAATTAAGCAACAGGTGCCAGTATTTAGCAATTTTGTTCTAATTAGGTCATCCTGTGAAACAGGGTTGTTGCCTTTATCGGCATCATTTGAAAGCAATAAGAAGTTAATGGGGGCATTAACTATTTCAAAAATGAAGCACATAATTGTAACCTTTCACTTTTATTGTGAACTTCTAGCACAATTCAAATTAACCTGAGAACCACGGAACCCAAAAGCAAGAAAATGATGGAGAGAACAAAAGAGAGTAACGCAACAGAAGCTGGGACTCGCCCTTTATCCTTCCTCCATGCCATCCCTTCAATTATTGGGTAACTCTCCAGTAAGATGTAAAATGAGAGGATAACTTGTCCAAGCAACTCGTTTGCGCCCCCCGAAATCACCATTCTAGCAATTCCTCCAGTAAAAGCAATAATATTCAACATGACTAAGGAAACTAAAGGAGCAAGAAACTTGGCTGGGGTTTGGAAGTTGAATTTACCCAGTTGATGTAACTTGGCTTGTTCATCATCGGAAACTTTATTTGTGGGCGAGAAACATGGTTGTTTCATTCCAAAACATTTCAAGATGGCATCTATAGTTCCATAGGTGTAGCAAGTGAGTGATTTTATCATCCAAATCCTCTGTTCATTACACCACGTCTGGACTGAACCACCGGTGACGAGAACGTCCACCAAATGTTTCAGTAGTGAACATAAGAAAATAGATGAAAAGATCACAAACCATGGACTTGAAACCTGAGTAGAAGAGAAATAAATAGTTACAATGTTTTAGACCTATCAATAAGACAAAGCATCTCCAAATTGCCTCCTAATCTCGATTTAGAAATGGTTACCTTTGGGTACAAGGAAATTCCATTTATGAGACACAGCTGAGGCACAGAAGCTAAACACCACAACGGCAAGAAATAGAATGGCTGCAAAGCATAGTAGCTATAGCACATTGTTTGAAGCAAAGGCATTCTTGATAGCCCATAAAGAGGAGGGGAGCACTTTGAGAATGTGACTTCAAGCAAACCGCAGTTCCATCTTGTGCCTTGAACCAATGTGTCATTCAAACTTGATGTAGCACTTCCTAAGAATGCTGACCGTGATGGATTGCAAAGACGGATTTCCATCCTTTGCAGTGCAAAATGAATCGGTAAATAATCTTCTATCAGAGATTTGTACAAGTATCCTATCTGGTTTGAAACCAAAAAGCAAAGATTCAATGACATAATCAGTATCTGCTTAATAATATTAACGGCATCCCAATGTTTTCCCAGAGGTTATTACTTGCCTGTTTTCCCCACAAAGTGTTCTTCTCATAGTTGTAAGAAGCTAAATATTGTGCTTCTTGTTGCAGTGTGCTAGACAAGGTACCATTGTCAATGGTTTTACGTTGGTTGCTACATTGAAGAGAGTTGATCAACTCATTTGAAGGACCAAACGATTCTTTCAGATGATGTAGCTCTGAATCAAACACAAACGATTTAACAATTTACAGCTGACTGATTTTGTCATTAAGTCATTTGCAAATATATGCAATGATGTATTGCAAAGATTAATAGAATTGTTGACTTGATGAACCTAACAGCTGTCTTTTCTCACTAGCATTCCATTTGAGAACAATGCTTAGCCAAGATTCGTATGTTCATTAAAATAGTGTCCAGATATAAAAAAATCTTGCAGTAGCACATTGTAACCTTGTTCTGGTTCCTTTTTAATTAGCCACCAAATCCTCTAAAGCTAAAGGGGATAAAAAATGTAGAGTCTGCATAAACTGCTATGCTACTTTCGCTGAGAATGCTGATTTGCAGCAAAAAGGAAAGTGGACATACCTTTCTGCGAAAAATTTCCATATAATACTTCTCTCTTCATGTAAAAGCATGTTCCCGACAACATAGGTCCCTGAATTCCATCCATACCTGGCCATCTTACCTGAAACGTGATTCAAGAAGTAGCAATAATTATCATCTTTCCAAATTGAAGACCATAAAAAATCACTACAAGCGAGAGCACACAGCAGAAGTACTTGTAATTGTAGTCTAACTAAGTTTAGAATAGGAACAATGATTTGGTGTGTGCATATGGGCAATGTGGTGCCAATTTAAGGAATTGATTCATGTAAAAGTTATACAAAGATAAGATTTCACGAATGTACCTGGAATATTGTTCTCAACTGGCTATCATAAATGTCATTTCTACTAATGTTGTGGAATTTCTGAGGGAACTGAACAAAGGCCAGCGAGGGAGACAGTTTCGGATCAAGGTGGAAGCACATAGCTTGCTTGGCAGATGTTGGGTCATTGCAGAACATGTCACAGTCCAATACCAATATGTAAGGGGAGTTACTGAGTATGCTCGAGACTCTAAGCTGCGTCAATGTCACAAATTCTTATATTTCATAAGCATTAGCCCGCACAAACTCAGAAAACAAAGAGATGAAGCTAGAGGAACAGAGAAATACAAGACAATTCAGAGCTCCAGCTTTGAAATGGTGTGGATGAGGGGGTCTTTTCTCTCGAGAAACAAACACAATAAGAGGCATCTCAACTTGGTTAGCCCTCACTTCATCATCAGATTTATCAATTATCACCTGGAAAAATGAAAACAAAAGGATCCCAAATTATTTCATAACTATGGAACTGAATCAATTATGAGTCAATGCAAGTAGCATCTAATGCTCTACTCCGCATGATTAAATTGACAAAATGGTCTACAAGGTATTGATTCTTGAACACATAAGTAATAATAATTTATAATTGCAGCAACAAACAGGATGCTCCAGCACATACCTCAACAATTGAAGGATTGATTTTATCCGTCGCGCTGCTTTTTTCTTCCTCTGCTATCCGAATGTGTTCTTTAAACAACTCATACTTCCTCTGCATTAGCATAACAAAAATATGAAACTTGACACACATAATCCATGCGGATTTGGATACAGTGCTGATCTTTTGAGAGATTGTTTTAAGTTTTAGCTGTGGCCTGCTATAAGCGAATTACAAAATCTATAAAAGATCAGCACAGCTCAGATGAGCACTAGATCCGCAATGCACAAACATGCAGCTATTAATGATGAGCTCAAACCTTGATATTCACTCTTTCTTTTTCGTACTCCACACTCCGAGTAAAACAATGATCGTCATTTAAATTTGAAAAATAAACCTTAGGACATCTAGTCTTAATACCAAACCTCCTACAGAAAGGAAGCCAAGAGCTAGCAAAAGCACAAGCCTGTCTCAAAGCAAGCAGAGTTAAAGCGGAGCCAGCATCATCAGAAAGATACACATGAAGCTTTTTGTAAGGATAATCAAGTGCCATAGCCGACAAAACCGTATTCATCACCTCAAGAGGCGGCTCCTTCTTGGGATCCGCCGTGCATATAAACACGTCGATAGCGGGTAAATTTTGTTCATTTTCTGGCAATCTTTCTGGGAAAACCCTGCGGGAAACCGGGTTCCACAGATAAGCTTGATTTAGAAGCCAAAGAAGAGACAAAAGCAGCTCCGAGGCAAAGACTAGAAGCTGAGCGGGCAGTGAAGCTAAGGGTGTTGATGCTAAAGAAGAAACCCTGTAGTAAATAAGTGATGTTAAAGCTGTGACATGGATTAAAGAATACAAACGGTTGAGTATTGATGAAAGCTTGTAGGGTTTGCAAAGATGAAGAGGGAGAGGTTCCATTACTAGAGTTCAAAGCTTAGTGTTTTAATTATATAACGACAGTTCGAGTGGATTGATATTATATTACAAAAGATGAAGCAATTTGAATTGAACCGAAATGCCTAATTCATCTGAACACGTGTGATTCGGTAATCAATCAGTAATAAGTTGTGTCTTGTTTTTGCCCAATTACTTTTGTCCCTTTACGTTTCGGTATTTTTTTTGTGTGGTATCAACATCATTGTACGAAATAATAAAATAAGAATTATTATAGGAGCAACAGAGATGACTGAAGAGCCCCTCTTGCCGTTGCCGACCATCCATGCACGAAAACAACAACAGCAAAAGTGGGGGCCAGTGACAACGGAGAAGCATCAACCATAAATAAATGATAATGTTCATCGCCTATTTGTGAAATATCGTGATCTTTTTTTTTTTTGAGTTTGAAATATCGTGATCTATCTACACGTGTTTTGGTATTTTTCACGGCCGTCTTCATTATCTAATATATGTTGATACTTCATTTGAGCAGCACAAATTTCCCTCTCGTGACCCGACACTGTCATTAGTACACACATGCAGGTTTAGCCAAAACCATGCTAAAGGTTGTTGGATTGTCAAACTTCGGTAATAGTTTTTCATAAGGTTAGAAGGAAAAATGAAAAATGCTAATGTTTTAATATTGATTCACGTCAACTTTTATGTAGATATTTATTCAAGAGTAATGATATTTAAACAGTAAGGAGATATTGAAGACGCGATTGGGGCAACTGTGTTGCATTTTCCTAGAATATGCCATCGCGCAGCTGCTCCAAACTCGCTATCAAATTATATTTAGTGTGCATGATTGGGTAGAATTAATTATTAAAATTAAACTCAATATTAGACTAGATTAAGTTGAATTGTAATATATTGTCTTATGTTTGGTATAGTACTGATTGAATTTTGTTAAATTATATTTAAATAATAATAAATAGCATTTAAGTTTATATTTAAATATAAATATCAATTATTCATGAAATTTTATAATAATAAATAAACTAAGTTTAAAAAGTAATTAATAAGAAAATTAAATGTATTGTAAATAAGTTAATGAGTAGTCATAATATAATGAACAAATAAAGAAGAAATAAAAATTTAAATATTTAATGAATTTTTATCAAATATTTAAAAATTATCGTATAAAATCAACTAATTTATGGTATTATTAAATTTCATGATTATTTTTAATATTGTATTAGTGATTATTAAATTTATTACAATCAATAATGCAATAAATTATTAAATGGTTAATTTTATAGATAAATTATTAAATATGCAAGTAATGAAAATTTAATCTAGTAGAAGTAAAAGTACCAATTTAGTTAGATCATAAATAAAAAATAAAAAATAAAAAATAAAATAAGTAAATCATAAATAAAAAAATTAATTATTTGATTGATTGATTGATATTTGATATAAATAAAAAATAATGTTATAAATGGACAACTTTCTTTTTTCCTTAATCTTATTCCAACTAAATCCATGTGTATATTAGGATTACAAATCCTATGATTTTAAGACTAAATTTAAATTTAGTCCTTCTTAGTTCAATCCAACTCAGCTTGCCAAATATAAAATAAATATTTAATCTCCAAATTAGTCCAATCTCATACTCAATTCTAGCATTCAAACATAATAAAAATGGTGTTATTGTTCATACTATAATGTTCTTCTTTCTATCTTTGCTATGTCTTCTTAATATTCAAACATCATTTTTCTTTATTCAAATGTCTAAGAATTAATTAGTATAAAAATGGTGGGAAGAAATTGTGTCCTCAATTTGAGGACACATGTTCCACAATTCCAGTTCCAACTTTCATACTCGACTTTAATTTCTCTTATATAAAAATAAATATTATATATATCTAGTGTCTACCCAATTATTTTCATCATCATCCTTTTGCTACCCAATATGATAGCAAGCACAACTCTGCGTTACTTTTTTATTATATTAAGATCCTTCTACTCTATTTTGAAGTAATTATCTACGGTATTCTTCACCTCTTGTATTGAGAACCAAACCATTCAAAAGAGGCTAATCTTTTAGCGATTCCTTTATGTTCAATTAGATTATCATATTTTGTTGTTTCTAAGAATCCCAAGTCTGGAAGGAGGGGACTTAAAACATCTAATACCTAAAATGAGCTTAAACAACCTTGACTCTGAATAGGAGTAACGCAAACAACTAACCTAATGGTGAGAACCTTCCAATTGTAAATATTATTAGCGTTTTGATTTTTTTTAATTATATATAGGGATTAAATTTTGATCGAGTTTCTTGGATTAGAATAATGTAAAGGAAATTGAACAACGAGACTTATTTTGTTGATTTAACTTTAGTAATGGCATAATTGACAGCAATAGTCACTCTTTTAGATATTTTTTTATTAGCAAATTATATTGTCCTAACATAGAGGTTTGACTTGACATCATTTTATTGACCGAGATGATGTTTAGTTAAAAGAGTATAAGTGACGAAATTTAATCAATTGCATAGATTGTGATGTTTTGATATGATAATATCAGCATCACTTAACACTTTCTTTTAATTGGTATGTTTAAATATAATTATTAAAATAAAATAAAATAAAGTATTTGAATATGACTACGAAAACATTATCTTTTCTCACAGAAATTACATTATTTGCTTTGCCTGTGGTAATTAAGCTAAAATGAAACTCTCTACACTTCGCTTAAAATTAAATAAGAATGATAGATCCAAAGAACAAGAAAGTCACAAAAAATAGGCTTGATAATAAAATGGCTGATGGCGAAATTCTTCCCTTGTCCTTTCTCACTATCATCCCTTCAACAATTGCAAAATTGATGATCAAGATGTAGAGTGAGAGCAACACTTGCGCAAACAACTTGTCCCAGTTGCCCACAGCAATCATTCTGATAACTCCGCAAACCAAGGCTGCCACGTTCAAAATCATCAAAGAAACCATAGGAACAAGAAACACAGAGGATGTTTGAAAATCAAATTGGCCCATTTCATATCTTTTGACTTGTTCATTATCTAAAACCTTGTTGGTTGGCAAGAAACTGGCTTTCCTCAAGCCAAGAAGTTTCATAATAGCATCCATACTTCCATAGAAATGAGATGTGACAGACTTTATCATCCAAATTCTCTGCTCATTTCTCCATGTATAGACTGAACCTCCAGTTGAAATGACCTCTTGCAAGTGTTTACAAATCGCCGATAAGAAAATGAATGAAAGTACCATAAAGAAAGGACTTGAAACCTGTGGCAGAAGTGAAAACACAATGGTCTATTATGACATCTAAAAATTAATCAGTAAGGCATTGTTAGGTTTAGTTGTTACCTCAGGGTACAGAGGGATGCCGTTTAGCAGACACAACTGAGGAAGAGTAGCAAAACACCAGAGAGGCAAGCAATAAAGAAGAGGGAACAACGACATCTCTCCATAGCACATGCTCAGAAGTAAAGACATCCTTGACGGTCCGTAAAGTAGAGGGCAGAATCTCGAGATACTGACGTCAATCAACCCAGAGGCCCATCTGGTGCCTTGAATCAATACATCATTCAAATTTGTGGTCGAAGTACCCAGAAACTGTGGCCTGGATGGGTCAAGATATGTCGAGGTCCAGCCTTTGCAATGTAAGATGAATCCTGTAAAGAAATCTTCCGAAACAGATTGATACGAAAAACCCACCTGGATTTCGAAAGCAAAGAGAGATGTGATGTTATGTTACGAGATAATGATTTAATAATGCAATTAAGAATTGAATATGTTTTAAGTTGATAAGTTGATGTGCTTGTTGCTTGCCTCTTCACCCCATTTTGTTTGATGCTCGTAACTGCAGGAGGCTAAAACTTCGGTCTCTTGCTGCAATACGTTGGAAAGGTTTTCACCATTGACATTTTTATGCTCGTAGCTTTGATGGAGGGATTTGATGAACAAATTGGATTCTCCAAAAGTGTCTTTAAGTTCTGCAAGGTCAATACCTGTTCAATAAACCCAACCAAAAAAATAAAATAAAAAGGTCACTATCGATCAATGAACTGTATTCTTCCACAATTTTAGGACTTCAGGACAGCTGACGCTTAAATTTTGATGCTAAATGTTTTATATGAAGAGACATAACTTAAAGGGAGGAAATGCCATAATATTCTTTGAATTTTTAACATCAAGTTGTCTTTTGTAAGAAAGTCTGAACGGAGCTAGGTACCTTTATGTTTGAAATTGCCATATAATGACTCCTCCTAATATAATGGCCTGTACCCGTCAAGAAAGGTCCCTTTAGCCCATCCATACCTGGCCATTGTAACTTGAATGTGGAATGCATAAATAAAGAAAACATTTAGAAACATAATTGCAACATCTAGTTTCTTCTATATTTGCTCATTTATTTGCGTAGGCTGATTGCAGAGAGGCTTTAATTTACTTACGATATCCAGATCTCAGTGATCCATCGTAGATATCATGCTCATTGAAATTATGGAATTTCTGAGGAACTGAACGAATGCCAAGGACGAAGAGGTTTTTGGGTCAAGGTGGAAACACATTGCTTGCCTAGCTGAGGTTGGATCATTGCAGTACATATCACAGTCAAGCCCCAGTATGTAGGGGGAATTGCTTATTACGCCAGAGACACGAAGCTGCAAGCTTGAACAATGTTAATCAGAGCAGTCTCCATACATACAAGCATAATCTATAGGTAGTGCGTATAGAGATTCATACAAGAACATTGAGAGCTCCGCCCTTGAAATGATGAAGATGTTCAGGACTTTTCTCACGAGAAACATAAACAAGCAGAGGCATTTCAACAAGATCTGCTTGCCTAATTGTCTCATTCTCACCAGAAGTGTCCTGTATTATCTGCTGGAATCAAATTGAATTAGAATGTTATTTAAGTAACTTAAACTTGTAAGTGGCAGAGTATGACAAAAAGTTACCTCAATAATAGTCGAGTGGTTTCGGCTGTTCCCATATTCTCCATCTTCTACAGCCTTCATCACTTGCTCCTCAAACATCTCATATTTTTCCTGTTACCAAATTGGCAACACATTATGCATTATCTATGCTCATTCCCTTTCGGATTACATTGTATTTAAGTAAGATCTTACAGCACTCTTGTTATAAGCCGATAAAAAACACTCGAAAAGAATTTTTAGATAATAGCACAAAATTAAATTTATTTCATCTTACCTTAATCTTCCTTTTTCTGTCACAAACTCACTATCACCAAAATTTTCATCACTCTCTGCTTCAGAAAAATAAGCCTGCGGGCATATTGTCTTGATTCGATATCTCCTACAAAAGGGATCCACCATTTTGCAAACCTGAAAGCTTCCTCATACCACGCAGAGTTATAGGAGAACCCCCATCATCGGATAAATAAACGTGAAGTTTGTCCGCCGGATAATCCAGCGCCATGGCTGATAACACAGTGTTCATCACACCAAAAGTAGGTTCCTTTTCTGGATCTGCAGTGCATATGAACACATCGATTGCCGGAAGTTTATCATCTTCCGGCAATCTTTCTGGGAATACAGTCCGAGAAACCGGACGCCAGAGATAAGCTCGACCAAGGAGCCATATAAAAGAAAGAAGCAGCTCAGAGGCAAAGACTAGAAGCCATGGAATAATTGATATTGCTCTGGTTTCTTGCAAGAGATAAGAGGCTCTATAGTAGATCAGGAAAGCTATAGCTATGCAGTGCAAGAGTGCATGAAGCTTGTTAAGTATCACTGAAAGATTATTAACATGGCATACATGGAGAGGAAGAGGGCTATCCATTTCTAAACTTTGTTGCAAGTGTTTGCTTTATCTCAAGCTCGAAGCATCTCCTTTTAAATAATTGGAACAATGACTAAGAATCACAGGATGCTTCCTAGCTGATGGCTTTCCTTGGTCAATAAGGAGCGGAAACTTTATGGCTTTCCTTGGCCGGCAAGCTCACCTCATCCAAAAAAAAAATCTTTCCACTCACTGGATTGCTGCTGGCTGCTGCTGACAGAGGTGCCTTCAGGTACGTTGACCTTTCAAACAGAGCTTACATGTAAGAAAAACTTGTACCTCAGAATATCCTTGCTACTAAACTGCTGGCACCTCTTCCGTTATTTTTTAGCCCTTCGGTTTGCTTTTTCAATATTACCCTCTTTTTTTCTTTTTGACCATTAGTAAAAAGAAAAAAAAATTAAATTACTAATTTCATCCCAAAAAATAAAATAAAAATAAAAAGAATATATATTAATTTTTGTGGAAGCTTACGTATGTTTAAAAAAATAAATATTGTAAAAAAATTAAATCACCAATTTTTTTGGACATTAATAAATTAATTAATATATTAATTCCTCCCCAAAGTGTTCCCACAAAAATTAATATATATTCTTTTTGTCTTTTATTTTATTTTTTGGGGTTAAATTGATAATTTAACTTTTTATTAATGTCTAAAAAAAGAAATATGATTGTAAGAGGGTAATATTATAAAAGTAAGGTAAAAAGAACAAAAATAACATGACGATGATTTAATGGTAGCGATGTTTTGAGTTCTTTTAAAAAGGGCACTAAACGGGCATTTATGTCAAAATATAGGGATTAAATGAGTTTTAACTAAATTCTTTGATCATGACAAGTAGTTTTAAGTTTCCTATGAAATGTTATGCTTAATTTTTTTTTAAATAAACCTCATGAAAACTTAAAAGTCAAAACTACGGAAATTTACTGAAAAAATGGAGGAACTAGGGGCACAGTCAATAAGCATAAACTTGAAGGGTAACCATCAAAAGAATAGTAACTAAGAATATTTAACAAAGAACTCTCTATGATGCAAAAGAAGATAAGATTCAGTAAAGAAAATAAAATGAGCAATACTCCTTAAGCACAAAGACCTTAATGCATTTTGTTTTGTTTTTTTTTTCAATCTAACCTTTCATTTTTAAGTGAGTGGAGCTTCTAACACCCCTTTAGAAGTCTTATATCACTCCACTTTTATAATTCTAGTTCTATTATTACTAGAAATTACATAAAAAGGATAAATATGAATTTAGGTACACCAAAATGTTTTTACAGATTATGAACCATAACTATTTTTTAATTATAATATGTGATATAATTAATTTTGTTAGTGAAATTAAAATAATTGTGAAACAATGAAGAAATTAATATCTAATAATAATAATAATAATTTTATTATGAAAAATATTTTTAAAAGTTTTATTCTAATTGATATTTAATCAAAATGATATTGTACTTTTATGTCTTTTTCTTGTAAATTTCATAAAAGAAAGAGAAAAAACTAAAAGGAAAGGATGTGAAAAGCATTATTCTTTTCTAATTGTTGGGCCAAACGATTTAAATTAAGCCGAACAGGGCCTGTTCATGGCCCGTATATTTGGACTCTTATTTTTCATATCTGCATCCAAGTTTATGTGATGAAAGCTCAATTAGATATTTATCTTTGTTTTTTTTTCTTAACTAAATGTTTATCTTTTCGTTATAATTAACTAAACATATCCAACCATTTCTTTTTTTATTTTATTTATCTTTTCGTTATAATTACATTCTCTAGTTCAATTTACTTTACAAATTAACCATCTTTGGTTAATTTGCATAGAGGACCTAATATTTATGATACGTTATAATTTGCTTTCATAATTTCCAAATTTAAAAGACAATTAAAAAAATTATAGTAAATGTCTCTCATGATTCTAATCGAAATAGTAGATGTCCATCTCCATTTGGCAGACCCCTAAGGGGTTGGCCGAATAACTTGTAAGCAATTATCGGGTATGAGTCAGGTTGCTCAACCGGCATACAATATGAATTGAAAAAAATACAACACAAGCCAACCTGTCTTAAAGTCTAACCCAAAGCCAACCTACATAAGTGTAGGTTAAGCTGGGTTGCGTTCTGCGGGTTGAGCTATATTTGCAGTTTTTTTTTTTAAATTTAAATATTATCGTAATTTTTTTTTAAAAAAAAAAAACTTTCATTATAAATCTCCAAGTCTGTAACAAATCTAAAAACTGGAAAAATGCAATTGCAGGAAAGGGAAAATGTAAAGATTGTGAACACAAATTTTATCACAGTGAAGATAAAAAAATCAAAGCAAGCCGCAACCCTCTCAGGCAGGTTATTTTAATTCACCACCTCATTTCAATAATCTTAAAACTAAAACATAACACATTTAGCATTCGGCATACCCAGACATCAAAATGTCGAAAACAAGTAAGATCGAAGTGGTTAACTTGACAAGATGACGAATGGCTGCTACAAGCTTTTAAATTGGCCGGCTGGGAGTTTTGAGTTTTAGACTTGAAGCTGTATGAAGGTTGAGAGCTTTGAATTTGAGAGTGTTTCGCTCTCTTGTGAATGTGGTAGAGGATGTAAAATGAATTTTCAAAAGTTTATAAAAGTGTAAAAGTATTTGATACCGTTATGAAACTTAAACTCACATTTTTTTAAATGTAGGATCCATATCTGAAAATGATTATATAAGAATCAATCACGTCGCGCATGTTAATGGTAAGGCCATTTTTTAATAAGAACATCACGTATTATAACGTGTGCGACAACGGTTATTAAATCAAAAGTGTGTGTATAATTTTAAATTAGTGTAATAATTTTTAATATTAAATATTAAAAAATATATACATATACAAATAAGTATAGATTTACATATTGGGTTGGATTTGGATGGATTGAATTGGTTTGTGAAAAAAGGGTGGTGATATTTCCACCCCACAAATTTTGTAAATCCACCCCACTTCTAAAAGAATTATAAAAAATTCACATTACTTTTAAAAATTTTAAATCAAGAAGAATTCTGAAGAATTAATGAATTAAATCTTTCTTGAATTCTTAATTTATTTGTTGTGACTTAGATTTTTTTATTATATTTGACTACTAAGATTGTTTTAGCCTAAATTTAAATTGACCATTTTATCCTTAAAATGTAAAAGTACAAAAAAAATTACTTTAACTTCAATTTTTTTATTTTATACAAAATTCATTGTTTCTAAATCGTCAATTCTACTTTATTAGTATGATTATTAACCTTTATCTAAACTAATATAATGTATTTATGAGTCAATACTCATGTAAATTATTAAGCTGTCAAATTTATGTCATTTACATGTAAAATATTAAAATTATTAGACTTCATTTAAAAAGTTAGATAATAAGTCACAAAATTTAAGTACCTAATGTATTAGATACAAGAACACATCATTCTTCAGGTAACTATGTAATTTTATGTCATAGAGATTACATAATTAAATAAAACTCACATTAAAACAATCTCCATAGTGAAAAAAAAAACTAAGTAAAAAAAATATAAGAATGATTTACTTGATTAATTATGCATATATTTATATTGATTTGTATTAATCAGAAATAATGTGTATTTATTATAAATATTTCTTAAAAGTAAGGTGAGTTTACATAAACAATGGGGTGGAAATATCCTTACTCTGTCAAAAATCAACCGAACTGACTTTGTAAAATTTTACCAAATGCTACCCAACCAGCAACAAAATTAAGCAGGTCAGTGCGGGTTGATACCCAAAGCAAATGTATAACCAAAAAAACTTTTCATTAAAATATGTGAGTGGAAAGCATTGTAATGCACAAAGAGTGGTGCTGCTGCATATGCTCTTTTATCTGTGTTCGTCTTTCCTGTGTTCTTTAATTCCTTCTTGTGAGTGATGGGTCTTTAAAAACAACCCCAACTTTGCTCGTTAGTTCAATTAATTAATTCTTAAAAAGTTGCGTAAAGATGCAGGACCAAGGAGAGCTTTGCAAGCTATATAGTTGTAGAGCAAGATAGCACAAACAAAGAGGAAAATTGTATCTCCTTTTATACTAATTATTTTGTGATATATCAACAAGGATTAAGATTTTTTTTATAATCTGATCTGTTGTTTTAAATAAAATTTACTTATGGAATTAGTGACTAACAAATTAAAATTAACATAATAAAATTATAATCATACATTAATATTAAAAAATAAGTGATACAAAAATTTTAAAAATTCAAAAGAGTTAAGATTAGGAGAGAATTCTACTCCATGTATCAAAACAATGAACTTTATCCTTAAAAGGAACTAAACATAAGTCAATAAGTAAGATATTATTTACCAGTGCTTTTGATGTAAGATATTATTTACCAGTGCTTTTGATTTATAATTTTAATTTCATATGTATTTTCTGAAAATAAAATGATATGAATCTCCATTTTCTCTTATTTCAAAATGCAAACATGTAAAAACCTTGAGGATTGTACCGATTTTTGCATACATGCACAAAATACAAACATGCTTGCTTCATACTTAAACAATAAAGCTATAGCTATGCAGTGCAAGAGTGCATGAAGCTTGTTAAGTATCACTGAAAGATTATTAACATGGCATACATGGAGAGGAAGAGGGCTATCCATTTCTAAACTTTGTTGCAAGTGTTTGCTTTATCTCAAGCTCGAAGCATCTCCTTTTAAATAATTGGAACAATGACTAAGAATCACAGGATGCTTCCTAGCTGATGGCTTTCCTTGGTCAATAAGGAGCGGAAACTTTATGGCTTTCCTTGGCCGGCAAGCTCACCTCATCCAAAAAAAAAATCTTTCCACTCACTGGATTGCTGCTGGCTGCTGCTGACAGAGGTGCCTTCAGGTACGTTGACCTTTCAAACAGAGCTTACATGTAAGAAAAACTTGTACAAGACAGGCCTTGTTCAGATGATATGCTCATCCAATGAAACTTTTCATTTCGTAGAATAATGGGTTTCAAAGTGGGAAGTGAGACTAACTAAATTATAAATAAATAAATAACGGAGGATCCCACTTTGACCTGTCCTGTGCAAATCACTCTCCTTCAAATTGGTTACGGTAGTTGATATTTTACCAAAATAGTACAGGTAGTGGTAAAGTAAATGCATTATGCTTATCCTTGAAATAATAAAAATAAAAAATAAAAAGTAAAGTGGATGGAGTTATTTGAACCCACTAAATTTTTTTTGATACTATTTTAGTTTCAATTTTTATGTTCGGACTTAAATTATTCTCTTGCTAATTAAATAATTGAAGAGATTCCCAATTACAATAATTAAATATAAACATCTTATATATGTTGGTAAGAGTAATCATAGAATTTCAAATTATTTATCTTAAATTTTATCTTCAATAATATGTCACTAAATAAATTGTTGATAATTCTTAACAAAATCAAGTGAATTAATTTTATTATTTTTTCAATCAATTAATGAATGCCGTATAATTTAAAATAATTTTTTATTTATCTTCTAACTATTAATTTACATGCTTGTAAATATTTGTAAAAACTTCTTTTCATGGTGGTAGTGGACCGTTAATACTTAGTTAGGTATTAACTATGTATCAGCAAAATGCGATTGTGCTGCTGCTGCCCGAGCATTGATGGAGGTTTCACTTAAGAGCTTAATCTTGTAAACGTGTACTGCGAGAAATAAGTAGCGAAGTTGAAAGTTTGCGTAGATGTTGATAAAACAATACGACATGTCCGAATCACTTAGGACTGTCTCTCGAGTCTTTGTTATGTTTAAGATTTCAAGGTTCCATTAACCAATATTATACATTGTAATTGGGAAAAAAAATATAATATTAAACATAATATTTCAATATCATTGCAAAAATATTTTATTTTTTTAACGAAATTTTAATTCTATTTGAAATTCAAGTTGAATAACTGTAATTTTTAAAGTATTTGACAAAAAATAATTACTGTTACTTGAAAACTAAAGTAAATTAATTATATACTTGTATAATGAAAAATTTATTATATCTTTACTAAATTTATCAAAATTATTACTTAAATATTATATTTATTACATACTATTAACTTTTATTTTATATTTATAATTTTTTTTTCTACAGCACCTCACTTCAATACCAAACAAAAATTTAATTATTTTATTTGCTTTGCCTGTGGCAATTAAGATAAAATGAAACACTCTACATTTTGCTTATAGCTACATAAGAATGATAGACCCAAAGAACAATAAAATCACGGAAAATACACTTGATAATAAAATGGCTGATGTTGAAATCCTTCCCTTGTCCTTTCTCACTATCATCCCTTCAACAATTGCAAAATTGATGATCAAGATGTAGAGTGAGAGCAACACCTGCGCAAATAATTTGTCCCAGTTGCCCACAGCAATTATTCTGATAAACCCAAAAAGCAAGGCTGCCATGTTCAGAATCATCAAAGAAACCATTGGAACAAGAAACATAGAGGATGTTTGAAAATCAAATTGGCCTATTTCATATCTTTTGACTTGTTCTTTATCCAAAACCTTGTTGGTTGGCAGGAAACTGGCTTTCCTCAAGCCAAGAAGTTTCAAAATAGTATCCATACTTCCATAGAAATGAGCTGTGACAGACTTTATCATCCAAATTCTCTGCTCATTTCTCCATGTATAGATTGAACCTCCAGTGGAAATGACCTCTTGCAAGTGTTTACAAATCGCTGATATGAAAATGAATGAAAATACGATAAAAGACGGGCTTGAAACCTGTGGATAAAGAAAAAAAACATAACATCTATTTTATTGTCTATAAAATTATTAACAACTTGTTCAGCAGGTAAGTTTTCAATGTTTTTGAAGGCACTCCTAGTATTATTAGTTGTTACCTCAGGGTACAGAGAGATGCCATTTAACAGACACAACTGAGGAAGAGTAGCAAGACACCATAGAGGCAAGCAATAAAGAAGAGGGAAGAAAGATAGCTCTCCATAGCACATGCTCTGAAGTAAAGACATCCTTGATGGTCCATAAAGTAGAGGGCAGAATCTCGAAAGACCAACATCAGTCAACCCAGAGCCCCATCTGGTACCTTGAATCAGCAGATCATTCAAGTTTGTGGTTGAAGTACCCAGAAACTGTGGCCTGAATGGGGTAAGATACGTCGAGGTCCAGCCTTTGCAGTGTAAAATGAATCCTGTAAATAAATCTTCCGAAACAGATTGATACAAAATGCCTACCTGATATCAAATGCAAGGAGAGATAATGTGTTATGCTATGTGATAATGATTTAGCAATGCAATTAAGGTTTGACTATGTATAAGTTGATATGCTTGATGCTTGCCTCTTCACCCCATTTTGTTTGATGCTCATAACTGCAGGAGGCTAAAACTCCAGTCTCCTCTTGCAGAACGTTGGAAAAGTTTTCACCATTGGCATTGTTTTGCTTGTAGCTTTGATGGAGAGAATTGATGAGCACATTGGATTTTCCGAAAGTGTCTTTAAGTTCTGAAATGTCATTAACTGTTCATTAAACCAAAAAAATAAAAAATAAAAAATTACTATCGAGTAATGAACTGTGTTCTTCAACCATCTTTAGGACTTTAGATTGCTGACTTCTATGTTTTATGCTAAAAATTTTATGATTTCCAATAAAGACAAGACTTCAAGGGTGGAAATGCTATTTATTTTTAAATTTTTAACATCAATTTGTAAGAAAGTCGGCAAATGAAGGTACCAGTATGTGTGAAATCGGCATACAGTGACTCCCTCTTTATATAATAGCCGGTGCCAGACAAGACTGGTCCCTTCAACCCATCCATACCTTGCCATTGTACCTTGATTGTGGAATGCATAAATAACAAAAACTTATATGTACATAATTGCTACATCTACTGGTTTAATATTTGCTCATTTATCTGCATAAGGTGATAGTAGATAGGCTTTAATTTACTTACGCAATATGCAGATCTAAACCGTCCATCGTAGATATCATACTTATTGATATTATGGAATTTCTGAGGGAACTGAACGAATGCTAAGGACGAAGAGATTTTTGGGTCAAGGTGGAAACACATTGCTTGCCTAGCTGAAGTTGGATCATTGCAGTACATATCACAGTCCAGCCCCAATATGTAGGGAGAATTGCTTATCACGCCAGAGACACGAAGCTGCAAGCTTGAACAATGTTAATCAGAGCATTTTAAATACAAACAAGTATAATCTGTAGGTTGTGCGTATACTGATTCATACAAGAACATTGAGGGCTCCAGCCTTGAAATGATGAAGATGATCAGGCCTTTTCTCACGAGAAACATAAATAAGCAAAGGCATTTCAACAAGATCTGCTTGCCTAATTGTCTCACTCTCACCAGAAGTATCTTGTATTATCTGCTGGAATCCAATTGAATTAGATGTTAAATAAAGTAACTTAAACTTGTAAGTGGCAGAGTATGACACAAAGTTACCTCAATAATAGTAGAGTGGTTTTGGCTGTTCCCATAATCTCCATCTTCTACAGCCTTCGTCACATGTTCCTCAAACATCTCATACTTTTCCTATTACCAAATTTTGTAACATATCAAGTATCATCCACGCTCATGCCCCTTCGGATTACATTGTATTCAAGTACAATTGTACAGCAATCTTGTTATAAATCAATAAAAAGCACGAAAAATTTTTAGATAGTAGCACTATAATTTATTTCAACATACCTTAATCTTCTTTTTTCTACCATAAACTCACTATCTCCAAAATAATCATCACTGTCTGCTTCAGAAAAATAAGCCTGTGGGCATATTGTCTTGATTCCATATCTCCTACAAAAAGGGAAGCCACCATTTTGCAAACCTACAAGCTTCCTCTCATACCATGTAAAGTTATAGGAGAACCCCCATCATCGGATACATAAACGTGAAGTTTGTCCACCGGATAATCCAGAGCCATGGATGATAACACAGTGTTCATCACACCAATAGCAGGTTCCTTTTCTGGATCTGCAGTGCATATGAACACATCGATTGCCGGAAGTTTATCATCTTCCGGCAATCTTTCTGGGAATACAGTTCGAGAAACCGGACGCCAGAGATAAGCTCGGCCAAGCAGCCATATAAAAGAAAGAAGCAGCTCAGAGGCAAAGACTAGAAGCCATAGGATAATTGGTATTGCTCTTGTTTCTTGCAAGAGATAAGAGGCTCTATAGTAGATCAGGAAACCTATAGCTATGCAATGCAAGAGTGCATGTAGCCTGTTAATTATCACTGAAAGATTGTTAACATGGCATACATGGAGAGGCAGAGGGCTATCCATTTCTAAACTTGGTTGCAAGTGTTTGCTTTATCTTATGCTTGAGCCCATGACCTGCCTCGTCTCCTTTTAAGTATTTGGAACAATGATTAAGAGCCACAGGGTGCTTCATAGATATTTTGTTCCAGCACAGGAGCTGACCAATCAGAAATCAGAATCTGTTAGAACTTGCAAGTTCTTCTCTTGTTTTGCTTCCTAATACAGAAGTGAATTTGCGATTTGCTAGCTTTCAAATCAAACTGACGGCTTTTCTTGGTCAAAAAGGAAGGCAAATGAGTGGAAAAAGTCACTGGAGGCTGCAACCTGGTGCCTTCAGGTATGGTGACTTTTCAATAGGGCTAAATGTAAGGAATCGAGCGTTTTTGGAAATATGTAAAGTGAAGATCATAAAGTTTAAATAATTAAAATGAGTTTTCAATGGGGACTACCACATCAGCCAACCATTAAATTAAATTTGACCATGCCAACTAAAAATTGGTTACCTTTGTTGATATTATATCATAATTCTGAAAAAAAAAAAATTAACTTCACAGTAGATAAGTTTACCTGATCTGGATAAGTAGAGGACCAAAGGTTTCAGTTTTCACTTCAAAATTGGAAAAGTAAATGAAAATAAAACCAAAGCTTGAATGCCTTATTGATTATTTTACCCTTCCCCCGCCCGCTTCAATATTAATCCTCTAAACTTCGCTCATCATTTAAAGAGACATGACTAGGTCTGCCAGAGGATTTTGAGCAAAATTTAACCATTCATATTTTCTTCAAAATTAAAAATTCTCCCCCTACCCTCCAGTTTATCCTTAAAATTAGGAACAAATGCGGTACCTAGTTTAAATAACTCAAGAGTAATTTGAAATTGATATTTTTATACTAGAAGAAGTTCATATTTTCCAGTCTTTACTCTTTAGTGATAGTGTTTAAATCACTTAAGCATTATGTGCACGAACTACAATGAACCCCAAATTTAAATAAAGGCATAACAGTCAACTTCAAGGAATCAACTACAGCATTTTATACAAAATTTAAAGGTTACGATCACAAATGCAAAAATCATAAACTGAAACCATCCTTGAGTTTTCAATCAGTTTCTATTAGTAAGCTAGATTTTACAAATTATGCTAAAGAGTTATCCATGAAATTGGAGGAGATTTCAGCTAACAGGAGCATTTCGAAACTAAGGCATTTACCAAAAATAGACTTAGGACAAAAATCAGCAGAACATAATACCATTAGACTTGATTCTCAGAAAATCAGTGGCTCGGTGAACTTAGCTGCAAAGTGCATTTTGCACTCCTTTGGACCAAAATGAGGAGATTTCCTTTCAAATTTAGCACCAGATCTGCCCCTGAAAAAGAATATCTAAAATCACAATATATGTAAGTCTTGTGATTTGGGAGGACTGATGACTATTTTATTGTCAATTTCAACTTAACAAAACATTATCACCCAAGAAGTTGGAAAGGTCAGGATAGTATTACCACTTATCTAACAGCATATTCTTTGTTAATTATCTGATAATACACTATGTTTCATCAACAGATATATTTCATTGGTCACAGATTCCTCAGATCAAATAAATATAAGCCCATTTATGAAATGACTTAGATATGAAGAACTTAGCTTGCACAAGAGGATTAATATTTGATTACAAGGACCGATCCTTATCCTAATACACGCTAATTCTACTCTAGCGTAATTAGTGACTCTTTCCAGCTTCCATCACATTCATTTTCCTAATTTGAAGTACTCAAGCATGGTGAGTTGCCTACGACAACAACTAATCTCATAGGCAAGTGAAAGTTTCCCTCCATTTCTGATACTTCAAACAGTAATAGTACTTATACAAGGGAACTACTTATTGCATAACATCTAGGAAGTCCAAATGATAAACGCGTGCGACATAAAGATACACTGTGCAACAACTACATTAAAATTTGCATTAACTCTAAAATCAGAGGAAACACAAATACATATTTCTAAAACTACCAAAAATGAATAATAATGTGCATATCTCTCAAAGTTTATCCATCTTCTTCTTCTTCTTCTCCTCAATCATGTACTTGTGAACTCTCTCAGCTTTATTTTTCATCTCCTCTATCATCTCCTCTGTCGTATTAAGGATCTGCTTCCGCATATAAACCTCCACATAATCAAACCACTCCCCCAGTGTCATCTTCGCCAAATCCACCTTCTGCTCTTTTGAACCCCATTGTCCACTTTATCCTCAACCTTATCACAAGTTTCTTTAGCATCTCCTTCTTTGGCCACTTCCTCTGATTTCAAGTTTTCGTTACCATCAGCTTGAACTTCACAAGTCTTGAAACTTCTTCTGAACCAGACGTTCCTTCCCTTCAGTTTCAACTTCACTACTCTGCGGTGGCATTTCCTGTAATTTCTTCTTCCTTCCTCTACCTTTTCGAGTAATTTTACCTCAGTCGCCGCCATCTCTCCACAATCAAATCCCAAATTCAATGCGTTCATCCGGCTCCGAGTGACTCTCACACTAGCAGTCAGGGTCACATTCGTCTTTTCCTTACCATCAACTTGAACTTGACACTTCTTCGATGTTTCCTTACCTGGTCTAAAATTTTCTACAATCAACTTGAACTCCAAGTACTTCAAGAGGTTCCAAATTCTCTTCACTCTCAATTTTAACTTTGCCGCCATCCAGTGGCATTTCCTGTAAATCTTGCTCCTTTCCTACCCTTTTGGTAATTTTACTCTCACTCTCAATCTCTCCACCTCTTCTAGTTCCAAATTCTCCTTGCTTTCAATTTGAACTTCGACACCTCCGGTGGCATTTCTTGTAAATTCTTGTTCCTCCCTACCCTTTATGGCAATTTACTCTGATCTTCAATCTGTCCACCTTCTAATCCCAAAGTCTCGACGGGTTCCGCTCCGCCTTCTTACGACCCCTAGTCGCTCTCACACTGGAAGTCCGGGCACATTCGCTTGACGCCTCGGATTCCTCTTCGGCTTCGCGACCGACTCCATCCTGGCTGTCCATCGTGATGATCTGGACCGAGATGGTGGTGCAATCTCCGAGTTTGATGGTGTCGTTTTCGCGGAGATCGAAGGTGTTGGGGTGGAAGCGTCGTAGAGTTGAGAAAGGTGCCGTTGCAGGAATCCAGGTCTCGGATGGTCCATTTACCGGACACGGATTCGATAATGAGGTGCTTAGACGAGATGCCTTCGTCCTTGATGGTGACATCATTGCCGCGCACGATTCGGCTGATTCGGATTTTGGATCCGGGTTTGAATTCTATGGTTTTGTTTCGAGCGTGGGCCCCGGACCATGATCAGCTTCATACAGCCGGTGGCTCCATGAATGTTGTTCTTTCTCCAATCAAATGTGTGATTGAGATGGAGATCGAATATACACATTGAAATTTTTGAATTTTGGACAGGCGGTAGAGGGATCCCTTTCGGTTCGTTTCAATTTTCTAAATCGCACGCGGCGCGTGGCTGTGATTCATTAGTCCGCTCTCAACATTCATGGGCCTTTGTATTTTGTGGGCTCAGCCCATTGAAAGGCGAAATCAGCCCTGATTTCTTTTTATACCAAGCCCTTTATTAGAAGAAAACAGAAATGCCAAGATTTGAAAAGAAACAAATGTCATTACTGTCAAAATTTTGGAATTGAGAATTAGAGTGTAATAATCTTTACTTATAAAATGGTGTAAGACTATTTGAACCCAATTTTTATTCTTTAAACTCTTTTTCTTTATACACCCATCACTACAATTGAAAACATCCATTTTTACCGAACAAACCTTACATATTCCAAAACTAACCCTTCTTCGCTCATCCGCTTTCTCACGATTTCCAAAAAATGCTTCACCTAATATAAACGTAAATCAAAGAAAGAACAGCAAAAGAATTTTCAAAATTTAATACTTTTGAGTGGAAAATTTCTCTCCCAATCTAACCTAAAAAATAATAAATATATCAAATATCTTCCCAAATACAAGAATGGATAGAAGTTATAATGGTAACTATTTTGATACTTTTTTTTACCCCAACAGGAAAGTTAATGAGTTGGACCAATTGCAAACATTTTAAAATATGAAATCGTGCCTTGGAAAAATATTGGTTCACCCAAATATTTTGGACCGGAAAGGAGGAGTGGTAGTTTATAATTGTTTTCCTGAAAAAAAATCAATTTTCTTATGGTAAAAAGAGATTATTTTTAATTTCGATAGCATCTATAATTGAATTAGCTTATTACTAGATTATTTTGCAATTTAATGAGAAAATATACACAAAAACCATATGCAAGAGAGATAAGAAATTAAAAGAGGATGGTTTCAGTAATTATATATGAGGATATTTTTGTGATATAAAATTTTATTATAAAATAAGTATAAAGAGTATAAATATGAGTTCAAATAACCTCATCCCTATAAAATAATAAAATAAATACTGAGTTGTGTGACATGTGGTGGCAATGGGAGTTACTTAAAGTCACACGTATAATAGAGTTTCCCAACCCATAGCTAGTCTATAAGGTTAGATATACCAAAATCTGGAAGTCTTTCCTGCAACACAATCCATTGATTTTTTCTTAAAGATTTTATATCCTTCTACAGCATTAATAGACAAGAATCATAGCCAAATCCTAATAGTCAAAATATAAGAAAAACTCTAGTGCGTCAAAAACAAAAGTGTCAGAGTTGATGTCCACGTTCTATGTGTTCAAGAAAATGTTTAGTTTTACGTTTCATATTTTCTTTGATACAAAGGACAAAATGCACATTGTATTATACAAATCATTTGCCTCTTCACTTAAGCAAAATGGGGATTATCTTTATGTTGTTTGGAGAAATTGCCAAATTCTCCTCATATTTTAAAATAGGTTCAAATCCCTATAATTATAACGTTAACTTTATTTATAATTTTATTATTTTAACTTGATTTTGATGTTAGTATAAGATTTAAATCTTTTGAAAAACAAATCAAGTGAAATAACTTATATACTTTAATGATAAAATTAATTCAATAATTGATAATAAATTATAGAGTAATACTAGTAACCAAGCTGACAAGCTCAAAGGATAGACATCTCACACACCTAAATCAATTTTCTTCCCGCCAAATTAACAAAATATCCATGCAGGCATTCGAGCACAGTAACAATAGACATTGGCATCCTTGTTTCAAGAACACTCAAGAACACCTCAAATAAAATAAACTTGAATAAAAAATTTAAAATTTTCTTTTGTTCAAAATCACTATATATGCCAACAAAAATCAGACAAATAAAAAAAGAACTTTCAATTGACAATGATTAATATTTCTTCGCAATTTCCAAACAAAATCAGACAAATATAATGAGATAGGTTATCTATCATGCCAAGAAGGCATGATAGATAAAGTTTTTTTCCCCAATTATTATTATTATTTACTCACTCACTCACGCAACTTGTCGAAGTTGGTATCCAAAACCTGAGTCTCATAAAATTGACATTGTGATTATTTTACTTTGACCTCCGATTTTCTAGTTACGTCTCCGCCTGCATTCATTTTACATCCATGGACAAGACTCAATATATATAATTATAGGTGGAGAATGACGCGACCTTTCTCTCGACAGTTTTCAAAGTTTAACACTTACCCTCTGATAGGTCTCGGTCAAAGTCGTAAATTATATAGTAATAATAATATTTTTTTAGGGTAAGAAAAAACCACAATAATTTTAATTAAATTCAGCTGCCTTAATTAATGATTGTCAAAGAATTTAAATACAAAAGAAATTAACAACTATTCCTAATTCCTAAAAAATATCCATAAAAAATAGAACATTAACTGCTAGTTAATGGCAACAAAATAATCAAAGATTATTCAAAATAAAATAATCACTACTCAACCTAATTTTAAGCTAATAAGCTAGTGGACACGTATTCAACAAACCGTACTCAACAACATCCCAAAGTCTTCGCCACAATAATAACTTTGCATGCCCCACGCACGACCAATCACCCTCTTGACTAGTGAGAGTGTTCTTACTCTGTCGTCCCCAACCCCAAATACAAAAAGCTTGTTGAAAAAACTTATCATTTTTATTTATTTTTTATTTCGACATCACAAGAGTGAGTGAAATATTATAAAATTTGAAAGAGATATTAAATGGAAAACATTTCAAACTGTAGAAAGAAAATATCAATCTCCCATCCCATTCAAAGCGGGCGGAGGTGCCTTTCCAGAGAGTGACTTGACGCGACTAGAAAGATTAATGAAAGAATTTCATATAATTAAGCTAGTTATTCTGATTTTGTAAGCTGTTATTCTGATTTTGTAAGCATTTTCGACCAGCAAAATTTGGATGGACAATAATAATTACCTAAGATTAAGGTTTCCAAGTGTCATTAGCTTTATTCATTTGTAATGACACAACATACTTGTAGACAATAACAATACGTTTCGTTCAATAAGTCCATGTAATATTTATATATATAAGAGCCAAACCAAGGGTCAATTCATTGCATGTTTATCAACTTCGTGGAAACTTTGAGAAGAAGCACATCAACCAATGAATCTAAGCAGCAATATGTCTCATGCAATGTGTCCAAATACGTATTTTTTATTGTCTAAGTATGCTGTGTCATTAAACTGATAAGAACAGATACAAATGTTGTCAACATTGTCTTTTTTCGGATAGTTGTGCAGATTTACGTGTTATAAAACCAAAATTGACCATTTACTTTGTCGTCCAATTAATGTGAGCGGAGCGGGTTCAAACCCCAAACGTCTAATTTTTAACACAAGATTTTATCACCTCAACTATTTGGTACCACAAACGGATGAATGACTTGATGCATTTGATAGAGAAATAATTTTATGTTGGTCAAGAGACTTAACGAAACAATAACAGACCCTGAAAGCAAATCATAATCAATATCGAGAAGTCGAGATCTTAAATCAACTGAACATTTGATAGAGAAATTATTTAAGAAAATAGACCACACACTACAAATTAATGTCACTTAGTGCCTGAGAATTATTGATACCAACGGCAAGAAAATCCCAGAAAGCAAAGCGGACGATAGAGTGACAGATGGCGGAATGCGGCCATTGTCCTTCCTCACAATCATCCCTTCAATGATAGCACATAATTCATAACCAAGATATAAAACGACATAGAAATTTGCACAAACATCTTGTCCCAATCTCCTGTGATGATCGTTGATCTGATAGCCCGCAAACAAAGGCTGCAATGTTCAACAAGATGATTGTAACCAGAGGGAGCAAGAAACATTTTGATGTTCGAAATCGAACTTTCCCATTCCGTAGAGCTTCACTTGTTCATCATCCGCGACTTTATTTGTGGCCGAGAAACTGGCTTCAGCTAAGCCAAGCTTGGAGCATAATGGCATTTAAGCTTCCATAAAGTTGGTATGTGACTGCCCTTATCATCCATATTCTGTTCATTTCTCCATATCTTGATTGATCCACCAGTTGAAAGAACCTCAGATAGATGTTTTTAGAAAGCGCCGACAGGAAAACGAATACGAATATGGGGGAAGATGAACTTGAAACCTGCATGGAAAGCGCAATAGATTGACATTAATTAATAGCAAAGACGAAAAGAAAAGAATGTATCGAAAAGAGTAGAAACCTTATGTAAATACATTAGAGGTACCAATGTTATGTATTCAAATAACATATGAATTACCTCGGGGTACAATGGGATGCCATGGAATAGGCAGAGTTGAGGGACGGTGGCAAAGCACCACAGAGGCAAGTAATAAGAAGAGGGGAACATTCCAAGGTCAGCATAGGCCATGCCAAGCAAAGACATCCTCGGTGGTCCATATATCAGAGGGCAACACTTTGAGATTGCTACTTGAACCAATCGAACTCCATCTCGTGCCTTGAACCAACGAGTCATTTAAGTTTGTTGTAGAAGTGCCCAAAAATTGCGGCCTTCCGGTTAAGATACACCGATCTCCATCCTTGCAGTGTAGTTGTTTAAATCCTGTGAAGTAATCTTCAACAAGAGAATGATACATAAAAACCAACCTGCATGTTAAAAGTTAGATAGCTTTGGTTAGTAAATAAACACAATGTGTCATCACAATAATTTAATTAGTTCCTTTAGGTATTGATTATGTACGAATGATATACATGCCTTTTCACCCCATTTTGAGTTACTTTCGTAGGCACATGAGGCCAAAATTTGCTCTCTTGTAGCAAAGTGCTTGATGAATCATTATCATATCTGCTTGACCCCTTTGGAGTTTCGACGAAGAGATTTGAGGAACTCATTGATGGACCAAAGAATTTTTCAGCCTCAGAGGTCAATGCCGTTTATTATAATAAACAAGAACTACAAACTTTAAATGTTGCAATAATAAAAGTTAAGTGAAATAGAGATTTTGATTTTTTTAACAATCATAAGTTACATTATTAATTGATATATGCACATCAATTAGTTAAGCTAGCAAATTTACCTTCTGCATAGAAACGCTGTAGTGCCTCCCTCTTCATGTAAAAGTTTGTACCAGACACGATCGGTCCTTTAGCCCATCCATACAGTACCATAATGACTAAAATGGTAAATTACCAAAAAAAAAAATTCAAATTAGCAATCAAATGAGTCATGACAAAAATGTAATTAAGCAGTCTAATGAACGGCAAATAATTATCCTTGGGTACGGACGCCCGCAGCGGAAGGGTTCAATATGGTCATACCCAGAATATGTATCGGAGCTGGTTGTCATCATAAATATCATCCTGACTGATGTTATGAAATTTCTGAGGAAACTGAACGAATGCTAACGAGGAAGAGATTTTGGGATCAATGTGGAAACACATCGCTTGCTCAGCTGAAGTTGGGTCATTGCAATACATGTCACAGTTCTAGCATCAATATATAGGAGAGTTGCTCATTACAAATTGGTAGAAACCCGGAGCTACAACATCAACAAAACAGCTTCTATTACATATGCATGCAATTAAATTATGCCCTATTAATAGAAAAATTTCACACACACACACACACATACGCAGACTCTAAAATGCGGATTTCATGTAGACACAGTTAAAAGACAAGAAAATATATATATATGCACCATGTGTGGAGACAGTGTGAGTGGAATGATTAGAGAAGATCATACAAGAACGTTTAAGCCTCCAGCCTTGAAATTGTGTGTGGATGAGAAGGCCTTTTCGCGAGCAACATAGACAAGGAGAGGCATCTATTATTAATTTGTTGTTCCTGATTCGCTGCTTCATTATCGTTTTCTCTATCACCTGAAAATATGCGTATATGTGAATCCGATTATATATAATTTAATAGCCAGATTCTGCAGAAAAATGAAATCACCAGTCGTGTCGTTAAGTATACTCAAGAAACACTCAAAAAAAAAAAAACACATATTAAGTTGTTAATAACTCTTTAAGAATTAGCCCTATGATTTTGTCAACTTGATATTTTACCTTATTTTAATATGTTTACTCTTTTTTTTTCTTTTAATTATGCGACTCTTAAAAGTTTACTTTATGACTTTTGGTCCTCCGGATTTCAATTTTATTGCAACTAAAATTTTGATCGATGGGGACCATAATTTAACAATAACAACTCAAGAGAGGTCCGAGCCACTATGAATTTGCAGCGAGTTACTACCAGATCACTGTCAAGATAACCCAAATGACGATTCGTAATGAACGTAATCCAGTGATCTGACCACGCAAATAAGTAATGATACACGCCAATCGTCATAGCTTCTCCCTCAAGCAGAAGTCATATGTCATAAAAAAAGTGAATCGATAAGGACCAAACATTAAATGAGTAAAGTTTTAGTTTAACTCTTATCTCTTTGTTATTTTTATGAGGGTCTTTATCTGTGAAAGTAGGATTCAATGCTGTGATGCCAAAAAAGTCAAAAAAGTGAATCGATATGACCAAACATTAAATAGAAAAGGCATACTCTTTTCAAAAAAAAAAAAAGAGGAGTCAAAATCACAATGATACTTTTAAACCCAAAAAAAAGAAGAAAAGTCAAATTCAAATTATAGTATCATTGATCAAGCGTATGGAATGATATTTTCATCATATTATTATACCTCAACCACAGAAGGATGATTCGACTTCTGAAATGCTTTTCGTTCTCAGCCCCATTTTTCAATGGTTTCTCGTTACCCGTTTTGAACTCAGTGTATTTTCTTCATCAAAAGCATTTGCAATCAACAAATCTATCTCAATAGAATGTCTATGCACTCAAAAAAACAAAAACAAACGATTTAAAAGCATCTTAGAAATTTGGCAATAGAAATATTCTTTTCAACCCTAATTAAGTCAGAAGGTTTCAACATATTTTAGATCTCTTTCACTTCAGATTTTCAGGACTAAGGTTTTAGTATCATAATATTTAAAGAAAATAATAATAACAATATAATCTTTTTTATTGTGGATGTTCTTTACTTTTTTTAAATATCAATTTAAATATATAAATAATTTTTCAACAATGCTTAAATTCATAATTTAAAAAATGAGAGTGTCTGCATTAAGCACCTCAACTGAGAATGATTAAGTCAACAAACGAACTCAATCTTTTGCCTCTCAACAATGAACGCAGCATTTCCAGAGTCAACATCATCATTTCTGATCAGAAAAAAGCTTCAGGGCATATTGTTTTGATCCCAAACTCTTACAAAACGGAAGCCACCATCTTGCAAACTTCCAAGCTTCCCTCATACCAAGCATAGTTATAGAAGCACCTCCATCGTCTGAAAGGTAAATATGCAGCCTGGCGGATAATCAAGCGCCAGAGCTGACAAAAACCGTATTATTACTCCACAGTTGGCTCTTTAGTCGGATCCGCAGTGCAATAAACATCGATACCAGTTGATCGGCTTCCGGTAACCTTCGGGGAAAACGGTACGAGAAATGGGACGCCAGCGATAAGCTATGCGCCCAGGAGCCACTGAAAGGAGAGGAGAAGTCACAGCAAAGACCAGAAGCTTTTGGCAACAGCGGCGCGGCTCTGGCGTTGGATACTGGAAGAAATAAGAGACTCTGTAGTACACCAAGAAAGCTAAGAGAAATGGGAAGCAGTGCAAATGACCTATTGATTATTAAGGAGGATTTTTAACATGCGGCTAACGGAAGGGGAGAGAGTTTGTTGTTTCTCCATGGCTTTGTTTGTTTCTCATCCTTGCTGCCCGTGACCTGTGTTAGGTTTATTTCAAAGGCAGAGCTGAAGTTTAATCAATGAATATAATAAGAATCAATATACGCATAAGAAGCTGAGATTTTTCCCAATCACAAAGATATAATTGCTGTAGAGTTGGTCCAAAAGTACACCACATGTGCTTGCTTTTAAAGAGAGTGAAAATACTCAAAGAAATTAAGGACCTGTCACCTTACAGATTCTGTAACATACGCACCCAATGCATGCACCACACCTGTCCTGCATATGGAGAAAAGTACGTAATTGTTTTTGTTTTGGTAGTTAGCTAACTATCAGACCTGGCTAAGTTGGATCTGTACGTTACAGAATCTGCAACTTAGCCAGCTTCAGAAATTAAAGGTTGATAGAGTACTGATTGAAACAAACTAATAACACTGGACCTCGGGTTTAATTAAAGACTATATCTTTTAAATATATATGAAAAAAAAAAATCAGAATTACGAATAAGTTAGAATATATTATAAATATACATTTAAAATAATAATTTTGATAAATTTATTAAAGATATAATAGATTTTTTATTATTAAAACCGAAAATTATATATCAACATATTTCAAGACATAATATAATAAGCATTGCTATCAAATATTTTATTGCCATTGCACATACAAAACTACAACCGCCTAAACTTAATTTCTAATTGCACCTCAATTTTCTATCTTTTAATATTTTCAATTAACAAAGTAAATCCAGCCGCCTAATCACATTGTTTGTATTAACATTCTACCAATTTTTTTTTTTTCACGTGGTCTAAAGTATCATGTGGCTTTTCAAAGAGTTGTTCAATTGCAAACAGGTGGGGGTGTGACATGCAATAATAGATCCAAGGATTCTGAGTAAGTGAATGAATCAAACAACTTGCTCTTATTGGATTTTCTTTGAAGTTGGGATTAGTATTCACTATGTCCTCACAGAGGCGAAGCCAAAGATAATTGTTCAATGAATTCAATTACTTAACAGAGAGAAAGAGGTTTCAAAAACAAATACCGAAATATGTCAAATCATTTAAAGGGCTTCAATCACTTAACAGTGAGAGAGGTTTCCAAAATCAAATACGTTAATCATTACAAAGGCAGCATCAGAACATATGAAAAGACAACAAATTTTGGGGCCCGATAGCAAATCGCTAAGGAATCACGAGGTTGCCTAAAAAAACATTACACCGTCTTTTATTTTGCAACCATTGAAGAGCCTACATATGATAAAAGATGTTTTGTCGCTCTACTCCGACAATATTTCGTTGCGTATCCGTGACAGTATCTAAACTTTTGGACCATAGAGAAATTTTCACGCCAAAAATAATAATAATAACAAATTTAAAAGAAAAATTACTATTATGTCCTCCAACAAACTAACGTCATCCATGAAGAACAACTATTAAACTTTGTGTTTTGCTAACAAGCCTGGTTTGAGAAACGGTAGAAGAATCCCACATCGATAGATTTATGTGTTGGTACATTTTTATTAGAGAGTGAGGAAGCGAGCGAAGCAGTGCTGGGGGTGTGGGGTTGAAATTGCACGTGCCTTTATTAAACCTCAAACCTCCCTTAGCGGGCAATTTAGGGTCTTTGTCCGGTGTTTCGTGCGGTTTAAAAAGAAACGTCGACGCTGGCAAGCGTGTGATTTAAAGTCGACATTTGCCCCTTGAGAGGTTGGTGTTGAGGGGGTGAGCTGTTGGCACCTGACAGGTGTCTCGGTTACTCGGTTATCTCGCCTCAAGCACCTCATTTTTATTTAATTTAATTTAATCCATATCTTAAAGTGATTTTTTAACCAACATAAGAGATATGACGACGAAATTTTATCAACTGGATCCCATTAACAAACATCTTAGCAGACTGCTTGAGTGCTTGGTGTTACTGCAATAAGACAAAATTTTATCAACTAATACCATTAAGAACATATTTTTTGACAACATTATCATTATTATTATTATTATTATTTGTGTTTATGGATTTGAATATTTGATTGAATTTGCCAACAATCTACCCTGAATTGACTAAATTTCCAAATTGATACCAAAACATGCCTGTATAAGCTTGTAGTTCCAAAATGATAACCTTGAAATAAAATCCAACATGGTTATCACACATTTGTGTGAATAATAAATGTATGCAGGTCCAAAAATAAGCTTTGGAATAAAAAATCCAACATGGTCGACATACATTTGTGTGTATATAAGTATGCTGCATATATCAATCTTTCAAAAGGTTAGTTTGTTGCACAACCTGAGCAGATATTACACCTGGCAAAAAGAAAACGCCCAAGCGAAAACAGACCCAGAACTGCTCCTGATAACTCTTCTTGAAGTGAAAATAATGTCTTCTAAAAGCTGATAATTCATTCCATCACCAATAGTCAGGGGGTATGTATGCACAGAACTAGAAAACCTTGTTCCTGGTAGGTAAATCAGAAGGGAAAACTTACTAATTAACTTCAGTTTCCCATCCCATCTGTTTGCCAAAGACCGATTTAAGCTGTGTTGAAAGGTCCCAAGCTCGGCTAGAGATTCAACTAATCCTGGAATAGCAATAGACCAAAATCGCATTAAGAGAGAACAGCACATTAAGTTTTTACTAATGCAGACATTCATACTGAAGTCTAAAGGTAGTCATTTAAGCAAGCTTAACCTTCTTTTGATGATCGGTGCTCCAAAATTTCCACGCTTGGTCGCATCGGGTATTCCATGGAATAGTCCCCGACTGTAAGATAGCCGCCTTGATCCATTTAACCCGGCTTACAAGTTCTCATATAGTCTAAGATTGCTGCTTCTATTGTATCAGAAAATGACTAATTTAAAGGAATGTTTATCGTATCTCATCTTCTTTTGAGGATCCACTATTCTCAATAACTTTTGTTTCCGCATCAGTATAGGCATTTCAGTTGCTCTCTAATTTGTGAACTTGGAAACACTATCTGAATAATTTGATTCTTCCCCAATGCCTGAATCTAATAGACCAAAGCCCATTTTTTGTTTCCAGCATGCATTCTGAAGCCAGGGGCTCAAAGGTCGTCGCCTCTTGATTTGTCCAGAGATGGTAGTGAATCGACATTTAATGAAGAAACAAGAATACATCTGTAAGGACACCAGCTGTTGGCTGAGCATTCTTCATTGGCTTCTACTGGAGGACCATCAAGTTTGAGAGAGTCCTGCAGAAACAGAAGCCTTCATCAAATTTAAAATTCAAACTATATTAAAAATTAAATTAGATCTTTTCAGTAAGCTAGAAGATAGGTTATAGAATCCTTGCTTGATACTAAGCTTACTACCCTATCAGTTCTGACTCAGCTGAGTGCCAAAAAAAACTATAAGTGCACTGCCCGCATTCTTGATCAATATTCCCACTGCAATATAATTATACCTTCAACGGTTATCAACAACTTCAAGGAGCACTGCTTCAAATTTCAGCAGGGATGAGAGTTTCTCATCGCCCAAAAAATGAAAGTATGTTGACTGACTCTTTATTTATATACAGCAGATGAAAATCTGATAATCATAGATGATCCAGTCCAGGTAGGTTTCCACCTACCAGCAGAATTCAAGTTGTTATGTTAACTTCAAATTATTGTAGTAATCTTAATGTATGTCACACCTCCAAAGCTGTTAAGTTAGTCTTAACATATCACAATTTATAACAAACTTCCAACTGAATAATTTGTTATAGATCCCACATTCTATGGAAACCGTAGAGGAATCAAACAACGTCCCCTCCAGTGAAGAGAGAATGATCACGCACACCAACATCAGTACACAGTGCAAATTTGCATACATACAGAAGTTTCCTCATTGTCAACAATGATCAGAAAAGCAATTTCTGCATTTAATCCCAGCTTATAGTCCTCATATAGGAACTTAGATATTGAGTTCAGAAATTGTAAGTCGACAGACATGAATGCAAGTAGTGCAAATTACATACATAGTCTAGTTCTGTCTGCTCATCTTTTTTTGGCCAACACTAATATCAGACTTCAGAAAGCAGCACAAGAGCAAAACAGAAATTGGTGGATCTAAATGAAAGAAGAATGGAATGCATCGAGATCACCATGCTCTGCTCTTTAAACAACTAGCAGAGACATACGGTGCAGCACCCCTACCTTGATTCAGGATTCAGTGGCTTATTATCCCGAGCATACAACTGCTTTCTCCCTTCAAAAAGATATATTATAGCCACAAGGAAGGAAAACAAATACATAATATCAGGAAAAACAAATACATGGTATCACATTTGAATATGTCACAACATTTGAGTACAAGGTATTTAGCCACATAGAAAAGGATCATTCACTACATTTGAATACAAGGTATCTGCATATAGAAGGATATCATCTATATTTGACATAACAAGGTGCCTAAGGGCCATAGGCCATTGGGCCTTTACTTCCTTTCATAAAATTGTTTATCAAATAAATTGCCTTCAAGTAATAAGATGCTAAATGTTTATGCATTTAACAAGCTCAAGTAAGTCATAAATAGGTTTAAGGTTATAAGGTGTACATATTTGAAGGAATAAATGAAACAGTATATAGACAAGCATAATGTAGAAATGTAGAAACAGAGACACAACACAGAAGGGCACGTCCAACAATTGTTCAGAGATTCATTCCCAAGGTTGGGCGAGGGGGTCCTGAGGAAAATCTCCATAAGACAACCCCTCACCAAATTGGACCCGGGTAGGAGCCAATCTCAGAATAGAATATATATTAAAGCTTTTTCAGGAGAAACCAAAGGTGACTAAAAATATTTTTCATTAAAAAATAGTTCCTTCCTGCCTTAAGTAACCCACATTCAATCTTTGAAATCTCAAGTTTTTAAAGTTTTACATTAGAAAAGAATGATGAGGGTTTAGAATTTATCAATGAATAAAACTGTTTCTAGAACAAGAAAAGGAAAACGATGAGAAAAAAAATTAAATTAAAAAACTTGCACACAATATACTGAGATTTATTTCACCATAGTCTTCTCCTGAAAAGTACATAATGCAAAAGTTACAAAAATGTTCTTGTTCACTGCCATGATTTTACTACAATTTATAATAGTATAAGAACCTCAATTACAGTGTTCAGTATGCAGGGTCAAATTGCCTACAATTACATTACTATTTTTAAATGACTTGCACAAATATATGACTATATCCTAAAATATTTCATTGGTATACATAGCAGCATTTATTCTTCTTGGACTTTCTTGTAAAAGGACAAAATACAACTTTTCCCACATGAAAATAAAAGAGCGAGAAAGGAAAGGAAAAAAAAAGATTTCTCCCGAAGGTATTGAGATGGAGAATTTATTCGAGAATATTCACATGTTTATGTATCTTTTCATGTATTCGTGGTGAGCAGCACCCTTTTTCTTACTCCAGATTCTTTGAACAGTATGTATTACCCATACCGTATATTTGCCAGCAATTAGTCCAGAAGTTAAATATTTAAGACTCAAGCTCTGTGCTAAAACAGGAACTAGGTTTAGTAACTATGTAAACTGGAAAGATTCAGAGCTTTCCAAGTTCCAAGGAGGAACTGTCCTCTCTTCATAACTACACCTCCAAGAAGGTACAGACTAACGATACTGTCCAAAGGACTCAGTTGAGCAAACATGAAATTGAAAATTATAAGCTCCGAAAGAATACTTCAGCATAGAGTATACAATGCTCAGAAGGCCAGGGTAAGAAGAGTAGAATCTTTTTCAAGGATATTATGAAAATTTTCCTCCACTGCAGATGTTATATGTTATATGAAAGTGGAATTTGATGCTAATTTATATTATAATACTTTAGAAGAAAATTGTTAGAAAGAAAACTTATAAGAAAAAACAAGCACTCATTATTGCATAACAAGTAAAGTATTGTAAACATATATTGTCATAAAAACACGTGACATGCCTATCAAAGTATGAAATAAATAACAAGGAACAAGTTATATAAGAAGTCTCTAACATGTATAACATAACATAATGAGGTAAACAACCGAGCCTTCCCATCCCAAGTATTTCTGTTACTTCCAATAACAATTAATCAGTCCACCAATCAACCAAACTTGTAACTCTCCACCTTACATCATTGACAACACACACCACAACCACTTGCATTTCTGTAATAAGGTTGACATCAGGCATTGACGCCAGGCTTTTCACAAAATATAGGAGGAAAGGATGGCTAATCCATTATCGCCTGTCTTTCATCTCCTCCTCTCTATCTAGAACCACCAACAGGTTTCTGACATCATAGAATCTTGCATCGATTTCTACAGAAGACCACATCAATAACAATGAAAAGTGATAAAAATCAACTCACTAGCAGAACCATAGTATATCATCCATCGGAAGTATCTCATAGTGAAAGGTCAGAGAACAACGCTTAGATTTGCCAAACATATGAGAAAAGAGAATTATAGTTCAGTCAAAAAAAGCACAAAAACTATCTACTCCCAAGGCATTTTCCCAAGGGTGACAAGCATACACATAAACGACGGAAAATGCATGGCAAAAAAGCGTAATAATAAGAGATACACTACTTTCATCTGAAAGTCTAGGATATTCCAAGGCATGCATTTTTTATGCTTATTTGAAATGTTCCTTATCTGATAAAAAAGCAAAGGATACCAACAACAAAAATATGATTCCTATTAAGACCTATAGCTTCCATAATAAAGCATAGAGAGACGCAGAAAAGTAAAATTGTAACCAAATTGTGTTTAAACAACAAAAAAAGGACTGAACAGAATGAAGAAATGTATCTTTAGCAAGAAAAATGGTTTTTTGGCATTAATTCTTAAATAGCAAGATAATAATGTTAAAACCATGTATGGACAGACATTAATGGTGGCACAGCAGAAAGGATTAAAGAATTCCAAACCAGGATAAATTTTGTCTATAGAGAAACGCCTTTGAGCTAATTATTAATTAAAACAATTATTTAATAGACGTATGTTAAGCACAGATTTTATTCCATAATTCACAAAATAACAAATAAATAACATTTGCATTAATAACAAAATCAGAGGAAACATAAATACATATTTCAAACTTACCAAATGAATAATAAATGTCCATATCTCAAAGGTTATCCATCTCTTTCTTCTTCTCCCCAATATGTACTGGTGAATCCTCTCAGCTTTATTTTCATCTCCCATCATCTCCTGTTTATTGTTGATTCATTCTCACAAACTCCATATAATCAAACCACCTCCCCAGTGTCATCTTTCTGCCAAATTCTCCATTTTCAACTTGAACTTCATACCTATGGGTGGCATTTCTGTAAATTCTTGTTCCTCCTCTCACCTTGGAAAGACTTTACTCTGATCCTCAATCTGTCCAATTCTCTAATCCCAAAGTCTCGATTTAGTCTGCCTCCGCTTCTTCTTACGACCCCTCTCTAGTCGCCCTTCACGTTGGAAGTCCTGGCACATCTTTGTTTGACGCCTCGGATTCCTCTTCGGCTTCGCGACTGACTTCCAGTCCTGGCTGTCCATCGATCATCTGACTGAGATGGTGGGTAACCTGGAGTTTGATGGTGTCGTTTTCATGAGATCAAGGTGTTGGTAGTTGCCAGAGTTGAGAAAGTTAAAAGGCCAGAGAATCCAGGTTCCGATGGGTCCATTGACCTGACACGGATTCGATAATGAGGTGCTTTAGACGAGATGCCGTCGTCTTGATGTGGTGACATCATTGCCGCGCAATGATCTTCGGCTGATTCGATTTTGATCCGGTTTGAATTGCGGTTTCGCCTGGAGCGTGGGCCCGGACCATAATCAGCCTGCAGCCGTGGCTCCAAGGAATGTTGTTCTTTCTCCAATCAAATGTGGATTGAGATGAGATCGAACACACATATTGAAATTTGTGAATCTTTTGGACAGGCGGTAGAGGATCCTTCGGTTCGTTTCCACTTCAAATCTGTACGGTAAGTGTGGGTCATGATTCATTAATCCGCTCAACATTCAGGCCTTGTATTTTGTGGCTCAGCCATTGAAAGTAAGGAGATCAGCCCAATTCCTTTATACCAAGCCCTTTATTATAAAGAAAACGGAAATGTTATGATTTGAAAAAGAAACAAAATGTCACTATCAAAATTTTGAATTGATAAAGTTCAATTGGGAAAAAACCAAAGCATTGTAGAATCGAATCAATTCCATCCGAATCACTATTCAACCGATTTAAATTTTTAAAATAATCAAATATAAGGGTCGTAAAAAAACGAATGCGAAGTCTTGGGATTCTGGCTCACTCAAATTGAACCGAAAAAACCTGATTATTTTTAATTTTATTTAAACAGAATGTTACAATGAATTTAACAGAGCAACAAAAATACATGCACACACACGATTACGGTATATATATATATATGTTATAATTCATAAATTAGTGATAACATGTGTTTAACATTTTAGTTATATATTGTTACATTAGAACGCAACAGACAAATTAATCATTAAAAATTATTATATCTATAAAGCGCCTGAATGGCTAAAATTAGAATTCAAAGGCCTGACGAAATAAATCTAAAAAACCAAAACTAACCAAAAATTGCTTACGTTTGCTTATCGTAGCCTATTTTTATTTGTTTTACTTTTTTATAAACAACCAACTTAAATTTGCTTCATTAATTTCATCCGGAATCAATCGACCACGCCAATTTCTTTAATTAGAATATAATAACTTACTTTTACAAGTAGGGGTGAGGCTATTTGAATTTAATTTTACCTTAAAACTTCTTTCATAGACTCATCGCTATAATTGAAAACATCCATTTTTACCAACAAAACCTCAATGTCGTAAAACTAATCTTCTTCATTTATCGCCTTTCCTCACGATTGCTTCAAAATGTCGCTCTACACTAGTATATAAAACGAAATCAAATCAAGAACAACCAAAGGCACTTTTTCAAAATTTAATACTTTTGGAGTGGGGGAAAAAATTATCTCTCAATCTAACCTAAAAATAATAACAGCAAGATCTTCCCAAATACAAGAATGGATAGAAGTAATGGTAACTATTTTGATGCATTTTTTTTCACCCTAACAGAAAGTTAATGAGTCGACCAATTGCAAACATTTTAAGATATGAAATCAGCCTAAAAAATATTGTTCACCTGCAGATTATTTTTAATTTTGATAAGATTCCAATCAATTAATATTAATAAATATATAATTCTCATTAATAGTATTTTCTACCTTAACTAAAAATCAATTTAATGAGAAAAATATACACAAAAGCTTGATACAAGAGAGATAAGAAATTAAAAGATGATTTTTAATTATATTCAAAAAGATATTTTTGGATATAAAATTTTATTATAAAATAAGTGTAAGGAGTATAAATATGGGCTTAAATAACTCACCCACAAAATACAAATAAATACTGAGTTGTGTGGACGTGTATACAATGGGGAGCACAAGTCATAGGTATAATAGAGTTTCAACTCCATTATATAAGGCTGGATATAAAATCCAAAGCTCCTTCCCCACAACATAATCCACGATTTTTCTTAAAAGATTTTAATTTCTTCCATGCATTAATGGACAAGAATCATAGCCAAACCCTAATAGTCAAAATATAAGAAAACTCTAGTGCGTCAAACAAAAGTGTTGGGGATGATGTCCACAAATTTCATGTTCAAGAAAAATGTTAGTTTTACGTTTCATATTTTTGACATAAAGGACAAATGCACGTTGTATTAGAAATCATTTGCCTCTTCTACCAAGGAAAAATGGGGATTATCTTTATGTTGTTTGAGAAATTGCTGAAATCCTCTAGGTTTTAAAATAGTCCGTTCCCCACAATTATACAGGTAATGGTGTTAACTTCGATGACATCTTTTATTATTTTAACCTTAATTTGATGTTAAATAAGGTGATTTAAATCTTTTGGAAACACAAATAAGGTGGGGAACAACTTATAAAATTTAATGATCAAATTAATTCAACATTGATTATAAATTATGGAGGCAATATTAGTAACCAAAGCTCAAAGGACTGAGCATCGTACACACTTAAACCAATTTTCCTGCCAATTAACAAAATATCCATGCAGGCATTCACACAGTAATTAATAGACATTGCATCCTTGTTTCAAGAACACCAAATAAAATAAATTTGAATAAAAAATTTTAAAATTTTCTTTGTCTAAAATCACTATATATAACAAATTAGACAAATAAAAATAAAAAGAACTTTCAATTGACAATGATTAATATTTCTTCGCAACTTCCAACAAAATCAGACAAATATAATGGGACAGTGCTTATCTACTCACTCACCAATGCAATTTGTCGAAGTTGAACCAAACCTGAGTCTCATAAAATTGATATTGTGATTATTTTTGGTTTTTGACCTCCGATTTTCTTCTAGTTACGTCTCCACCTGCATTCATTTTGTTAATCCATGACAAAGACTAACATATATAATTATAGTGGAGAATGGACGCGACCCTTCTTCTCGATATGATTTCAAAAGTTTAATACTTACCTCCGATAGTCCTAATGTCAGAATTATATAAGAATCGATAGTTATTCTCTTCAGTGTAAGAAAATTTATGGCACACTTTAATTGAATCAACTTCCATAATTAATGATTGTCAAAATCAAATACAAAAAATTAACAACTATTCCTAATTCCTAAAATATCCTGGAAATACATTAACTACTACTAATGACAATAACAAAATAATCCAAAGATTATTCAAACAAAATAATCACCATCACAACTTAATTTTAAATTAATTAACTAATGAACACGTATTCAATAAACCGCGCTCAATAATATCCTGCAAAAAGTTTCATAATAATAACTTTGTATGTCCACGGCTGACCAATCACCCTCTTGACTCGTGAGAGTGAGCCCACCAGAAATCTCTAACCCAAATACAAAGCTGTTGAAAACTCATCAATTTTTTTTTTTTTGATTGACATCATGGAAAGATTGAAATATTAAATTTGAGATATTAAACGGAAAACATTTCAAACCGTAGAGAGAAATACTAACTCCATCCCATTCAAAGGGCGGAAAAGTTTTCCAGAGAGTGACCTGACGCGACAAGAAAGATTAATGAAAGAATTTCATTGCTATAATTACTAGTTATTCTGATTTGCGTTTTTTCGGCCAACGGCTGGACAACAATACGCTACAAATCTTTGATGGACACACACCACTCTGAGATAGTGCTCAAGTGTCATTACTTATTGATTTGTACGACAACACATTTGTAGACACAATACCATGTTCTTGTCCATTAAGTCCATGAAGACGACATTAGAGAGCCAAATAAATCATGGTCAATTCACTGCATATTTATCAAATTTGAAACTCTGAGAAGAAGGGCCATCAACCAAATCGAATCTAATTCTTCTTCGTTTTTCGGATAGTTGCGCATGATTTACGTGTTGGTAAAACCAAATTGACCATTTACTTTGTCGTCCAATTAATGTGAGCGAGCGGGTTCAAACCTCAAACGTTCAATTTTTGTAATGGCCAAGACTTTTATCACCCCAACCAATTGGGACCTGCTAAACGGATGAATGACTCCACGTATTTGATAGAAAATTTTTGTGTTGGTCAAGAGACTTAACGAAACAAAATAATAGACCCCTGAAAGCGTAACCATAATCAAATTGAGAAGTCAAGATCTTTAAATCAACTGAACATTTGATAGAGAAACGCTTAAAGAAAATAGACTACACTACAAATTAATGTCATTTAGTGCCTGAGAACTATTGGATACCCAGTAAGGAAAACTTAGAGCAAAGCGGATTTACAGAGTGACAGATGGCGGAATGGCCATTGTCCTTCCTCAATCATCCCTTCAATGATGCGCATAATTCATAACCAAGATATAAAACGGCAGAGAATTGCACAAAACATCTTGTTGTCCCAATCTCCTTTGATGATCGTTGATCTGATAGTCTGCAAACAAAGGCTGCAATGTTCAACAAGATGATTAAACCAGGGAGCAGAAACATTTTTGACAAGTTCGGAAATCGAATTTACCATTCCAGAGAGTTTTCACCTCTGTTCATCATCCATGACTCGGCTTCAGTGGCTGAGAACTGGCTTCCAGCTGCTTTGCTTGTGCATACCGGCACGGCTTCCATAAAAGTTGGTACGTGATTGCGCCCTTATCATCCGAGCATTCTGGTTCATTCTCCATATCTTGATTGATCCAATTAGCTGAAAGAATCGTATAGATGTTTAGAAAGCGCCGACAGGAAAACGAATACGAATAGGAAAGATGAACTTGAAAACCTGCATGTGAAAGCGCAATAGACGGATATTGAAGTTATTGTAAGTAAAGACGAAAAGAAAAGAATGTATCGAAAAGAGTAGAAAACCTATGTAAATACATATTATTAGAGGTACCAATGTTATATATATTCAACAATATATGAATTACCTAGGGTACAATGGATGCGCAATAGGCAGAGTTGAGGATTTGCAGCACCATGAGGCACCAAGAAGAGGGAACATTCCGTCAGCATAGGCTATGTTTTCAAGCAAAGACATCCTTGTGGTCCATATATCACAAGTACACTTTGAGATTGCTACTGAACTAATCCTGAACTCATCTCGTGCCTTGAACTGTTCATTTAAGTTTACGGCGCCGCAAAATTGCAGGCCTTCAAGTTAAGATACACCGATCTCCATCCTTGCAGTAGTTGTTTAAATCCTGAAGTAATCTTCACAAGAGAATGACATATAAACCAACTCAAAGCAAAAGTGCTAGATAGCTTGTTGTAACAAACACAATGTCAGCTATCACAATAATTTAATTAGTCTTTTAGGTATTGATTATGTACGATATACACACACAAGCCTTTTCACCCCATTTTGAGTTACTTAGGCAATATGATGGCCAAAATTTGCCTTGTAGCAAAGTGCTTGATGAATCATTATCATATCTGTTGGCTTGGAGTTTCGATTGAAGAGATTGAGTGAACTCACTGGATGGACTCAAAAGAATTCTTCATAGCTCAGGAGGATCAATGCCTGTTTGTTTATAATAAACAAGAATCACAAACTTTTAAAATGTTGTAATAATAAAAGTTATGAAAAGAAGAATTACGTTATTATTTTAATAAATATAAATATATTATTAATTGATATATATACATTGAATTAGTCATAGCAAATTTACCTTTCCATAGAAACGCCAAAGTGCCTCCTTCATGTAAAAAAGTCATACCAGACATGATCGTCCTTTTAGCCCATCCATACGTATTACAACACTAAGCTTGTAAATTACCAACAAAAAAAAAAATCTAAATTAGCAATCAAAATGATATTACAAATGTACTACAGCCTAAATTAACGGTAAACATCATTCTTCGGGCACGACGCCGGCACCAAGGTTCAAGGATATCATACCCAGAATATATATCGAGCTTGGCTGTCAGGTACATCATCCTGACTGATGTTAAGGAAATTTGAGGAAACTGAACGAATGCCAACGGTGGTGTATTCAATCAATGGAACACAATATTTGCCTAATTGAAGTTGGGTCATTGGGTAACACATGTCGCGTCTAGCATCAATATATAGAGAGTTGCTCACACCGGAAACCCTGGAAGCTACACATCAACAATAGCTTCTATTACATATGCATGCACTAAATTATGCACCATGTGTGTGTGAGTGTGGAAATGGATTAGAGAAGATCATATTAAGAACGTTTAAGGCTCCAAGTTTAGGTGCTGCGGTAGAAAGAAGCAGGAATCGGATTTAACCTAGCAATACGTAACTGAACGGTGCACAATTGAT
>JAUJEN010000350.1:0-98968 GCA_030448925.1 Citrus cavaleriei | reverse complement strand
ATCAATTGTGCTTCCAGTTCAGTTACGTATTGCTAAGGTTAATCCGATTCTGCTTCTTTCACCTACAGCACCTAAATAAGTTAAATTAAATTAAAAGTATATAGCGATCCGCGTTATTTTATAATAGTTTATAGTATGTTAGACTTGAATTTATATTATTCTTATTCTTTTGATTTATGTTGTGGTATTTTATTTGTAGATTTATAGTGTTATATATCATTTCTAAATATTGAATTATTAGTATTTGAACTATGATTTGGATTTTATTTGATATTTTATGTAAACTATTAGAATTTTTAAATTATATTTCATTAATGAATTTCAATTTATACAAATCGGATATCTAAATATTCCTCATAATCTATACAAATATTACTTGACATCAAATCCTCATATATATTTTTGCGGATTCAAATGTAGATCTAAATATTAAGACTATCAATGCAAATGTAGGTCCAGATTTTGTCATCCTTACATTTGGACTTCTGTTTAAAGTGGACCTCTTCCATAAAAATGAAATGAAAAAACTTTAAACTTGAAAAGTGAGGTCAAGATTGAGAGTTCAAGAGTTTAGAAAGAGAGAACCACCAAATTGAGAGAATGTAAGAGAAGAAGACAAGTGTCAAACATAGACCACTAGCTCTCTCTCTCTCTATATATAAATTGATCTCTTCCAATTATTAAAGAAAATTATCGTTCTTGTACTTTCTGTTTTCATATATTAGTAAAGCTACTGGCAGAAATTTAGCGTATTACTATGATTCTTTTGGAATTTGTATGTCGATTAGCAGAAACTTTTAAATTACTTGGCAGTTAAATATTAATTTTAAGCAGAAATAATAATTTCTTGCAAATAAATTAAAAAAATTTTATCTTATAAAGTTTTAGAAAATACAAAAATTATAATTATAAAATGCCCACAATTTTAATAAAAATAAATCCCAAATAGAGAGTTGCTCAGCAATTTTATTAAATTTAGATTTTGTAAAATTTTAATAAAATAACTGAATTTATTTATTAAAAAATAATTTCACTTAAATTTTATTAAATAACTGAATTTATTTATTAAAAATAAATCCCAAAATTTTAATAATTTAGGAGATTTTATTATATCAAAAATTTTGATATCTTTATAATCATATTTTTTATTAAAATATTTTTATTAAAAATAAAAATTTTTAATTTTGAGATTTATTTTTTATTAAATTTAGAATTATTTTATGATTATAATTTTCAAAGTTTTTATAAAATAAAATAGGTGCTTTAATTCGATTACGTGTTAGGGTAAAAATTTCGCCTTTTGTTTACCTGCATGCACTATATTTAATGGTGTTGGTGTAAGTGGTTAGTGTCTAATTTGAAAAAGAAAATAATGGTGTGAGCATTATATTAAAGTAGTTGGATGATAAAACAGCAATTGGTGATTATGATAATTCATATTAAAATAATGAATAAACTAAAACACAAGTAAAATACATATTTGATGCAATGTATTTCTCATGTGGTATTTTGAAATTTATATATATGTTTTTGTTTGTTAGCTAATCTCATCATATCAAGTAAAGGAGACTGCTTACTTTTATGTATTTTATTTTTATAAGTGTAATTAACTTGAAATTTTTTTTTAACTATATGTTATTATTTAACTTAATATATTGCATAATTAATTTTTTTTATTTTCTTGTAGGGCTTAGCCCACAACCATACTTGTCTCTTCATAGTACCACCCTATCACACGGCTAAGTTTAGACTATCTCATGTGGTGAGACTGTCTCACACAAATTTTCTTAATTTTATCCTTTAAATACATCAACCACTACTCTATTAATATGACCTAGGAAGGGATAGGATTTTTGTATGCACCGGAATTTTTATGGAAGATGACTAGTTGAAATATCATTGTTTTTTAAGGTTATTCTATGATCTTGTAATTTTATTATGGCATCAATAGTAATAAATGCTTATTGTTAGATTTACTCAACGATTTTAATAATTATATTAAAAGAAAAATATAAATTATTCAATAATTATTCTAATTAGTAACTACTTAGAGGTATAAAATTTTTGTAAAATAACTATAATCATTCTTATAGTTTGAAATTATTTCACTTGAGTAGTATATTTTTAATTAAAAATCACTTTTAACTCTCTTTTAAATTTGCAATGTTGTTAATTTTGTTTTAATATAAATGTTTCAAAATCTATTACTATTATGTGAGATATGATATCTAAATTATCTAACTGACAAATCAAGTTAATAAGTTATAGTTATAAAATTTATATAGTGTAACACCAATAAAAAACACAATTAAATCACGTAAATTTAAATGATTATCATAAATTATATCAATAAATTTCTAAGTGAAATTTTATTCTTATATATTTGATAATAGGGTCTTTTTTTTTTGTAGATGACCAATAATTTCTCATATGTTATTTACGCTTTTCACCTATGATCTTATCTCTTAAATCTACGAAATTCTCCTAAAATCCTAAATCCAATCTAACCAAAAAATTATTCAGTTTTAATAAATATTCATTCATTAAAAATCAAATCAATGTTTCAACATTAGCATCAATTAAGACTAATTGGAGAAAGCAAACTTTTTATTTTTTTGGGTAATAGACAGAAAGCATACTGTTACTTAAAAAAAAAGCACAGTGAAGAAGAAGAAGAAAATAGAGAGGAAGAGAAAAAAGATATGGCTTGAGGCCTCAATAAATAACAAAAGTAATAAATTGCACCAATCAAATTTGGTGTCTGAATTTCATTTCTTTTTTCACGTTCATGGGTATAGCAAATAAATATAATTCTAGCAGTACACTAACCCTCACATATGAAAATAAGAACAGGATAAAATAAACAAGTAATGAGGGAGAAAACCAATATTGGAAAAAGAAAGAACAAATTCATTTTATATGGGTCTATTGGACTATTTTTTGTGGGTGTAAAAAAAGCAAGTAATTAATGGAATGTGTTTGATGAAAGTAATTTGGTATTTGAAAGAGTGTTTAAAAGTAATATTTGATTGTTTAAATTTTATTAATGAGTATTTAAAATAAATGGTGTCAAAGTATTTTTAGAGTACAAATAACCCTAATAGAAAAATCAATAGTTAATATTGAAAGTTGAAACAATATCATGATGTTAAATCACTTGACCATTAAATTGCATGAAATGGTAGTTTAGATTTTGTGTTAAAAATTTAAGATAAAATAGTTTTACCCTAAAACATATATTCAAGCCATCCTATAGTTGTATGCATATATATTTTCAATTATAGTCATTGATTAAAATATTTCTCATTTGATGTCAACTTACACTTTATCATTAAAGATATATACATCAAATGATTTATTACAGAATGCTTTATATGATCATTAATGTTTTAAGTATTTATGGAATATCTTTATATAAAGTATTGTTGAAGTAGTTAATTACACTTATTTCAATGCTATTTCCTTTATTAATTACTAAACAATAAAAAAACTATATTTATCGCAACCTGAAGATTACCCGTTACTTTTTAATTATTTAATTGTTTAATTATTTATCCACTATATTACCTAAATTTAGAGATTAAAATAGTCAAATTCAAGGATTCCAACATTCACATTATTGATACTATAAAAACTTATATAATAGTACAGAGAAATCATATAAATAAATGGAAAAAGTATAATAACACAAGACCAATAAAATGGATACCAAATTAAGAGATACAAAAAATATAATATGCATTAGAGTTTTTCTTTCTTTTTTTTTTTTTAAACATTACATTACAATAATAATGTATTTACTTACCAATAATTAGAATGGGAATTCCATAACCATAATCATTGAGTATTTACTTGTAAATTTGAAGCTCGAAATCATAATGAAATTCTTTCGAAGATCATAAATTAGGAATCATTCCTAGAGCTTTGATTCCTGGGGCTGGGAGTCAAAACCCTATTCCTAAGACTAACTTTTTTACCCCCAAATATACTTCCTAATTTTCATTTAATTCATTGAAAAATAAAAAAAATGGATAAAAAAATCTCATATTCATGTCAGCAAATTTGAACTAGCAATATTTATCATGTCGAGATCCTTAAAATTAAGATAAGGTGTAGATTGATTACGTCGAATGTAAATCGTGAAAAAGCTAAATATCCGGATCGCGTTTTTAATTAAATTATTCTTAAATTAAAATTAAATAAAATATATATAAGTTAAGAGGGAGAATACAATTTGTTTGTTACTCTCAGCGTGAACGAGTATCATGTGGTAAGTATTGTTATTGTGAGAGGCTATACCCTTTTTTAATATATATAAAAGCATAACTTTCATTGAGAAACTAAGAGAATAAGTACAAAAGATGGGGCAGACAGGTCCCCAGCCAAACTGCTGGTTCATCAACTTTTAAAGCTAAACTTGCTAAGTTATGAGCAATGCTATTACAGCGTCTGGGAGTATGTTGGACTGTAACCTGAGATAATCTTTTCAGCCTTTGTTGAACTTCGGAGATGGTCACCCAATTTCAATTTGCTTTTCTTCTTTCCTGTGATTAGGTTCACCACTTCCTTGCAATCGGATTCCACAATTAGAGGGATGCAAGCTGCCTTTTCTGCAATTTCTAAACCCCAATCAACTGCCTCAGCTTCTGCAGATGCTACATTGCCATAAAAACTGGATTTCTTTACAACAGCAGCTACAAATTCTCCCTTGTGATTTCTAATGGCACTTCTCAGCCCAACATATTGCTCTTGTGATTTAACAGCTGCATCAACATTCATTTTAAGCCAACGTTCATGAGGGGGTTTCCAACTTGGCTGTGCATACGGCCCTTGCTTTGGATAATCTGGCCTTGGCGAGCCTTTAGCTCTTCTATAAGACTCCATTGTTGCTTCAGCCTTTGCCACTGCTAACTGACCATCTAGATTCTTTTTTTCAAAAATAAAGAGATTCTTGAAGTGCCAAATTGTCCAGCATATTGCCACCATTAATTCCAAATCTCTTATATTTCTTGTATTTGTCAATACATGTAACACGCTCAACATGTCTTGATTGGCAAGGTGTTTCACATTTTCTTTAAATTTTGTAAGTTTCCACATCTTTTGTGATGCTCTGCACTCCATCAGAAATATTTTCCCCTTTATAGCCAATCTCTGACACCATGGGTCCTGTTTCACTTTCTTCTTCCACAAATTCTCAGCTGTTGGCAATAGATTTTGAGCTGCTCTCCAAAAAAAATAGTTGTAAGGTAGCAGCCTCATAAGTTAAATGAAAAAACATAATAGGATTAATTAAAAAAATATAGAAGTTAAATTAAATTAAGAAATTATTGGGATCCATTTTATTTTTAATTAAATTATTTATTAAATTAAAATTAAATGAGAAAATTTATAAGTTAAATGAAAAAATAATAATAGGATTAATTAAAAAATATAGAAGTTAAATTAAATTAAGAAATATATTGGGATCCGCATTGTTTTATGTGGATTTGTGGTTTTTTTATAATTTTATTTGTGGATTTGTGGTGATGCTAGACTTGAATTCATGTTATTCTTGATGTTTGATTTATATTGTGGTATTTTTATTTGTGACTTTATGATGTTGTATGTTATTTTAGGTATTAAATTATTGATTGTTGAATTATGATTGGATTGTATTTGATATTATTAGGTAAATTGTTGAATTTTAAATTATTAAATTTTAATTTTTGTGGATCCGGATATCTGGAATATCCGCACAAATTACCGCATCCAGTTCCACTTTTTTTTTTCCGGATCCGCATCCGAATCCGAATATAAAAATATAAATCTGGATCCGGATTTTGCTATCCCTAAGTATTAGCCAAATATCCAATAGATACTCGCATGGGTATCCGCTAACCCGCAGCTTTTTTAATTTAATTTTGATTGAAAAAATATTTAAATCTAAAAATATACTTATTATAATTTTGACTGAATTTTCTTTTAACTTGTCATGGTTATTTAAATTTATTATAGCTTTGGTCTTCGGATTAGTATTTAAAAAGTATAATTATTTAGAAAATATTAATCTTAATCATTATTGTAAGAATCGTGTTGGATGGATGCTAATGGTAGTGAATGAATTGAAAATCTTTTCTGGGAGCTTGTGTTGAATGATAATATAAAATGATAATTGTTATTTTTAGATACTAATTTGTGGTTTTTTAATGTATTTGTGTATTTTATACTTAAATTTGAGAATTTATGTTGAATTGATGTTGAAATTTTAATTTTTTATTTACATTAGATAAACTTTGAATTTACATTAGATAAACTTTGTGTATTTTATACTTAATTTTAATTTTAGATTATCGTTATAAATTTAAATATTAAACATTTGTGAGTAGATTTTCTTAAAAAAATTAAAATCCATAATAATTACGGATAAATTTAATAATTTAAATTTTATGTGGATTCGAATTTAATAATAACAAATCCATTGTGGGCGGTGCTTATTAGTTATTACTATCCGTGGACGGTTGATTTCACCAACCGTTCGTGTGAGCGCCAGATGTTTCAGATCAATCAATCATCGAAATCATCCTTGCATTTTCACCATCGAACGGTGACCTTCCATTTAGCATAGGATGCCCCGTGCCCGGCATTCCTTGAATCCCACTCAGGATAAAAGATAAACAAAATAATAAATAAATCAGAAACAACGGGCCCACTCAAGCTTATCTGAAAGACCGAAACCACAACCCACACTCCATTTTCGCCCTTTTCTTACAATTAATTCTCTCTCCTCATATTATTCGTCCATCTGAAATTACGCGGATCGCCAGCCTCATTACTTAATCGCCGTCGATTGAGTTCCAAATCAACAGTCAACATCTCCATTTCAAAACTTAGGTAGTCTACTGTTTATCACCTAGCCCCGTATAAGTTTTTACACCAACTCCTCACATTGCGGTCACACAGTCTCAATACATTTCTTTTAGTTTCCGTTTGTTTCTCGAGAAAATTTTGTTTTTTACATTTTTATCTTCCCCCTAACTTCTTCTTGACTTTGCTGGTGTGATGGAGAGTGGAGAAAGGTGAAGAGAGGAGCAGGAGGAAGGAAGGGGTGGTCAAAGAAAACCAGTCTCCCGGTCGGTGAAAACCGGTCTGCAGTTCCCAGTCGGTCGGATCGGTCGCTATCTGAAGAAGGGACGCTACTCTCAGCGTGTAGGAACCGGCGCTCCAGTCTATCTTGCTGCTGTACTTGGTACCTCGCAGCTGAGGTAGTTCTTTGGTGTTGTTTTTATGCCGCATGCTACTTTACATTTGAACTTTATTTTGAGTTGATTTATATTAAATTGCAAAATAAATTTGGATGCTTTTTATGATTATTTGTCTTAGGGCTTTGTTTGGTTGGTGAGAAATGATAGTTCTTGGATCTTTGGGACATTTTCAAGCTTAAATGTGAAATTTCTATTTTTTTTTCCAGCATTATTAGCGTTTTTGTGTGATTTGTAATATATGTATTTTGCTTCTTGTTAGATCCTTTGTGTTCTTGCAATTTGCTCAATTAATCTGATTTAATTTTAAGGAAATTAAAGGAAAGGATTAGAAATTGAGTCTGACTGTCTGTGATTAGGAAGCAAAACATTTACTTGGCTGCAAATGTTACACTTGCCAATTTTGCGATTTCATTTCATTAGCAATTGCGATTTAAACTTACCTTACTAAGCCTCAAACAAACTTCTCATCCGATAGTGATTAGTGCAAATTAATGTCATATTTTGGTCAAATTCTAAATCTAAGTTTGTTAACTAGAATACTTCAGCTAATTCTGCTTTCAAAATTAAGTTGAAGCAAGGTAATTTACGAATGTCAAACAGCATCCAAATTATATTTAGTAACCCCAGCTTGTATCAAAATTCATAAAATTGCTTTTGAATTTGAACCAAATAATGATTAATACCGTGTCTTTTCTCTGACGTTGCTTATCTGTAGATGGGAAGAACTATGGTTCATAATTGTGTGATTTATTTGGTAATAATTTGTTGGGCTGAATCTGTGTTTAGGTTCTTGAGTTGGCTGGTAATGCAGCGAGGGACAACAAGAAGAATAGGATCATCCCAAGGCATGTTCTGTTGGCTGTAAGAAATGATGAGGAGCTTGGGAAGCTTCTTGCTGGTGTGACAATTGCTCACGGTGGAGTCTTGCCAAACATCAACCCAGTTCTTCTGCCGAAAAAATCTGAGAAGGCAGCAACAAAAGAGCCGAAGTCTCCAGCCAAGGCCACTAAGTCCCCAAAGAAGGCTTAGTTTTTAGTCTTCTCATCTTTAACTGTGTGTATGTTACTTCTTTGATGTATTCGGCTTGTAGGAAAGCTTCATGCTTGTAGGATTTAGGGACCATTCTACTGTTTTTAATTGTCGGTCATTGTGTAGAACTTCTTTTGCTTCGACTGTAGAATGAATGAAATCATGGTACTTGTTCCGATATCTCATTTGTTGCAGAAGGTAATATGCTCTTCTCTGTTATTTGTTCTTGGTGTTCTTGCAATGCCCACAGTTTTATTACTCCTGTGCACGGCAAATATAAGGCTTCATTGCGACTGTAATGGCGTACTGTTCTGGTTTGAATTTGAATTTGGTGATGCAACACTTGTGACAGATTTGATGTCTACTTTAATATTGAAAAAGTAAAGAGATTTCTTCTGAAATGTCATAGTCCTTACACTGGGAAAATTCTTTTTTGAGTATTTAGACTTGTCTAGACCTCCTTTCATCATTTATCTTTTGTTGGCGGGGCCTATGTGGACGGGAAAATTAAAAAAAAAAAAAATTCCCCTAACCATAACTGTTAAGCCAATAAATAGTCATTCGTTTTGACTTGCAACCACATAGAATTTCACAGAATTATTCATCTTTTTTTTGTTTACTAAATGGGAATGAAAATAAAGTGGATTTAAAAGGGTTGAAATTGAAATGAGGAATTGGTATCATAATAAATTATTTATTTTAACTGTAGGAATTGAAATCGGAATAAATTTTATTTTCATTGATATGTTTATTTTATTTTCAAATCAAAATAGATTGTTATAAGTTACTAAAATATTTTTTGTTAATTGTTGTCGTTAGTTTATTTGTGTCTATTATAATATTAACAGTTATAAGAGTAAAAATAACACTAAAATTAAAAATAATAACAATAAAGACAAATATGACAGATAACAATAATAATTAAAATAATATAATAAATAAAATTTATAATAATGATAATAATAACAAAACGAAGGACAATAAAAATAAAAATAATAAAGGAACTGTGTGCAAATATTTCAAAACCCATGGGTAATTTTATAAAATCTGTACCGAACAAAATGAAAAATTGGCAAAACATTAACTGCCCACAAAATCCAAAAGAGAAAAAAGATAGAAAACACCAAATCAGCACCAGCCCAAAGTCACATTATGTCATACGTGGAATTTGATTTGAATTGAAATGCAGAATCTATTTACCAAAAAGTGTGCATTTAAGCTTCCTTGTATGAGTTGACACAAGCTTTGGAAACGATCTTTTGACATTTTCATTTGTCAAACAAATAAAGGCTTCCCACTGGACCATATCTCAATGCACACAAATTTCCAATTTCTTTTTTTTTTAAAAAAGTAAACCTTTCATTAAAGCTTTAATCAGCTATTATTTCACAACATACACAACTAAAAAACAAATCAGATATCTGGTCCACCAAATTCTGTTGCATACTCAGCTACATTTTTGCAGCCAGTCTCTATGATCACACTTGAAAGGCTAACTTCTTTGGCTACCTCCATACCCCATTTGACAGCTTGAGCTTCTGCTATTGATACGTTCACCTGAAAATTAATGCTTCACTGCTGCTGCTAACACTTGACCCAGAGAATTTCTTATGACCACGCTCAGGCCTGCAAGCTTCCTATCTTCTTTGACTGCTGCATCAACATTGACTTTCACTTTGTTGATTGATGGTGGAGTCCATATTTGCATCTTTCCCTCTTATGTAGTTCAATTACTCTTCCGCGCTTTAACCTGCATTACCTGATACACCTCCATAACTGCTTTGCCATCAGCTACTAACCCAACTGGATCTAACTTTTTTCCTTCGAAAAGGAGTTTGTTTCTTGCATGCCATGCAGCTTTACCAGATAGTGGCCACATAATCCACCTCAAACTTAGCCTAATAATTCATAGCCCCAATCATGACACTTAGCAAATCTTCTCTGATGACACTCTCCACTTCAGTCTCCAAGTGAGAGCATTTCCATATTTTCCTAGCCACTTTGCATTCCATCAAGGCATGGAAAACATCTTCACAACCTGCTTTACATATTTGGCATGTTGGTTCCTTCAGCACTTTCCTTCTCCATAGATTTTCTGCTGTTGGTAGCAGGTTCTTTGCAGCTTTCCACACAAAGATCTTAATTTTCTCTGGTAAGTTTAGCCTCCATATATGTTGCCAACCCTGTGACGCGCCTATGGATCCAGCTGGAGGCTCAGGGAACTTGATTTTGAGAGCTAATTGATATCCACTCCTTACTGAGTATACTCATTTCTTATCATAATGCCACAGCACCTTATCTTCATGGGGAGTTCTTGATAAAGGGGTATTCTTTATGATTTCAGCATCCTCCCTTGCGAAGCTTTGATCAATCATTGTTTCATTCCATTGGTGATTCTGATCGAGAAGCTCTGAGACTCCAGCTTCTGTAGGCAGAGAAGGCACAAGGATTGGCTTGAAAGTTGATGGCCTATGAATCAAGTTGCTTGAATGTATCTGAATTTTTTCTCCATTTCCTATCCTCCACCTAATCCCTTTTTACAGCACCTGTCTCCCCAACACAATACTCCTCCAAATGTAGGAAGGGTTTGAGCCTATTCTAGCTTTAAGAAAATCTGTTTGCTTGTAGTATTTAGCTTTTAGCATCTTTGCTACCAAGCTGTCAGGATTCTGTATTAGCCTCCAATCTTGTTTTGCAACTAGCGCCTGATTAAAACTTGAGAAATCTCTGAAACCCAACCCCCCTCTACTCTTAACATAGCTCATTTTCCCCAATGAATTCCCCTCTTGTCTCCTTTGGACCCCCACCAGAATCTTGCCACCGCTCGCTGAATGTCATTGCATAATCCTATAGGAATCTTGAAAACGCTCATAGCATAGGCTGGGATTGCTTGGGCTACGGCCTTAATGAGAGTCTCCTTACCACCATTCGAGAAAAACTTGTGTTGCCAATTGGATATTTTGCTCAAGACTTTAAGCTTCACATCATTGAAAAAGCTTGTTCGTTTCCTACCCACCATTGATGGCAACCCCCAAGTATTTTTCATGTCTTGACACAATATTCAACTGGAAAATGTTCTTTATTATTGTTATCTGCCCTTCTGAACTTTTGCAGCTAAAGAATATGGATGATTTCTCATAATTGAAATTCTGCCCCGAAGCTTGAGCATAGCAATCAAAAATCTTCTTCAGCTGCTTACAGTCATTAACAAAAGCCCTTGTGAAAACCAACCTATCATCCACAAACAATAGGTGAGTGATTGAGATGTCACTGCCAAATCTCAAACCATGGATTCAATTTTGCCTCTCTACCTGCACCATCAAGTTAGAAAAGACCTCTGCACACAACAAGAATAAATAAGGAGATAAAAAGCATCCTTGTCTTAGACCCCTTTGAGGGTGAATAAGGCATTTTGCAGCTCCATTTATGATGATAGAAAAAGAGGGAGTGGAAATGCAGCCCATAATCAGATTTATCCATTTTTTGGATAAACTTAATCTCTCATGGTATGTTTCAAAAAGGACCACTCGACTCTATCATAGGCTTTGCTTATGTCGAGCTTCTATGCCACTAATCCATTCTTTTTTCTTTTAATGTGTCTAATTTTATGCAAACACTCATAATCGATAATTACATTATCCGTTATTAGCCTATTTGGAACAAAAGCACTCTGCGCAGGGGATATAATTTGATTAAGGATCTGTTTCAGCCTATCTGTGATAGCTTTAGCAGCTAATCGATATATTACATTGCAGAGGCTGATAGGTCTGTATTCTGTAACTTTTCTAGGCTGAGCACTTTTCAGAATAAGAACAATATATGTATGATTGAGTGGTGCAATGGTACTTTGCTGGTTCAAAATATATAGGCAAGTTGCAACTACTCTTTTGACACTTTCCAGTGCTTTTGGAATAATACAACCTGCAACCCATCAGGTCCTGGAGCTTTTGTTGGGCACATCTGGTTCAAAGTTGCTTCAATATCTTCTGTTGTGAAAGGCTAATCCAGGAGCATATTCACTTCTGTATTAAATTTTGGGACCACACTTTGGAGGGCTGCATTAATCTGATCTGTGCTTGGATTTGAGGTAGTGAAGAGATCCTGAAAGTATTCACAGAATCTATTTTCTACATCTCCCTTGCCTTCAATAATTCCCCCATTATCTTCAACTCCTTCAATTTTGTTTTCCTTTTCCTTGATGAAGCTTTGGCATGAAAGAATTTTGTGTGTCTTGTCGCCTGCTTTTAACCAATCGACTCTTGACCTCTGCTTCAATACATTTTCTCTTCCATCAAAATGCTTTGAATCTGTTTCTCAATATTTTTTATTTCACTGCCTCGATTAAGCTAATCATGGTGCTTTTTACTTGCTTAAGCTTTTCAACAAATTCTTCAACTTCTTTTCCTTTCCTCTAAATTCTTCTTTGCTCCACGATATCAGGCGTGCCAAAGACTTTTTAGGCCAGATTTAAAACCTGGGCAGGGCTTTCTTCCTTGCTGTAATGCCATTGCAGCCATTCTTCTTTCACTATGTTTTGGCAGACTTCATACGAACTCCACATTTCTTCATAGTGGAGTCTAGTGAAGGTTCTTTTTTCATAAAAGCTTCTTTGTCTTTCCGAATCTCCATCATCACTTGGTAGTGGTCAATTCCCAGTGAACTAAGTTAGTGGCGAGATCATCAAAAACTCAATCCTCCATTCCTAGTTACAAAGGAATCAAGTCTAACTTCTCCTCAATGAGTTTTGGCCCAAATTGTCCACGTAAATGAATATCCTCTACTACCCAAATCAATAAGATTGCAATCTCGGACAGCATCCCTAAACTCTCTACTACATCTACACTTCTATCAAGCCCTCAAGTTTTCTCATTCAAACTTAAAATTTTGTTGAAATCTCCAAAGCAAAGCCATGGGAGTGAGGACAGACCTGCCAATCTTCGTAGTAGTGTCCAAGTATGCTTTTTTTGACTGGCTTGAGGATGCCCGTAAATTCCTGTACCCCTCCAACTCTTCCCCTGAGCATTCTAGACTAGAAATTCTAAGTGATACCTGTTGTAAGAGTTAATTTGTACTGTCAGCTCTGCATTCCACATAATAGCTAATCCTCCACTCTTACCAACTCTGTCCACCGCCAAAAAAATTATCTACAGCTAGCTGTCTACAAATTTCCAATTTTTGGATCTAGAAAATAAAACCCTAAACATCCGAAGGAAAACTTGTTATCAACTTAAGATAACAACGATTACATGAACAATAGTTGCAGATCAAAATAATTGATAAACTAATGGACTGAATATTTATGAATTAATAAAAGATTAGCAGTATTTCAGCTATAATAGACAACACTTAGCAAAAACATCAAATCTAAACAAATGAACACACTAATTATTAAAAATAACTAGAATTAAACAACCTTGAACAGAGCCTGTAATAGATCAAACATGAAGCCAATTAACAGTAATACAAGCTTAAATAATTTCAATCACCTTGATTTAGTTTGATTACCAAAAAATTAAGCGACGATCCGAAACATAAAATAGTTGTGCAAATTCACTGACACTGGCGCTGAGAAAAGCAAAACTTCAAGAAATGGATCTACAGCTTGTATATATATATATATGTATATATACATTGATCGAAGAATGTGGAAACAAACTATTAATAAATGAAAGAGATAAAACATGTGCAATTTTCTCTAACCCTTACCAAAATTGGGAATTTTTTTCGCTAATTCGACTAGAACAAAAAAAAAAAGTGCTAAATTCAAATTTGATCAGTACCAAAATTGCAAAGACGAACCAGAATTATAGATATTAATCATTAGCAAGAAATTTTGTCTTATGTTCTACCTGTTGAGCAGCGTAATCTGTCACAACACATTAAAGAAACCCACAAATAAGAAGAATTCAAGTAATTAATTACCCTACGAGGGAGGCCAAACCATAAAAGATAGCTTATAATTTGTTTATCTTCTACCTCCCACCTTATATTGGATGTTTTTATAGCCATTAGCCAGAGCAATTATCATACATCTTCACTTGCAACTTTGTATTGGCAACACAACTGTTAATCGATTGGATGTATTGTGTAGTCATATAAGCCTATGAGTTACTGCTTGAAAAATATTCTACTTAAAATTACAAACTTATAAGGATGGACATAAATGAACTAAAGCCAGGACTACTAAGAAAAAGATCACTCAACCTAAAAAAAAAACAGTTCAAAATCCCATTTATAGCCTTTTACTTGTTCTGTAATTGCCTTGTATGCCACTCCCATCAAATCACCAAATCCAATACCCATTTCAATAATCAGAACCCAAAGAGAATCAGATCACGATTTTAGAAGACAATAAGTTTTCATTAATCTGTCCATAAGAAGCATTAACACGAGCAAACCCTAGGCTAGGCGGGGCGGCTAAAAAGTAACTTAAGGAACAATTTCAAAAGAACACGGAGCACTAACAAGACAAAAAAATTGCACAAAATCAAGAGCTCGTGAACTTGGTAACGGCCTTGGTCCCCTCCGACACGGCGTGCTTGGCCAATTCACCGGGCAAGACCAATCTCACGGCGGTCTGGATCTCCCTCGACGTGATCGTCGGCTTCTTGTTGTACCTCGCGAGACGAGACGCCTCTTGGGCCAATTTCTCGAAGATATCGTTGATGAAACTGTTCATGATGCCCATGGCCTTGCTGGAGATACCGATATCGGGATGAACCTGCTTCAGGACCTTGAAAATGTAGATCTTGTACGTCTCCACGTTCTTCTTCAACTTCCTCTTCTTTTTCTCGACGCCGCCGCCATCTTTCGAGATCTTCTTCTCGGCTTTCGGCCTCTTCTCGGCTGGGGCTTTCTCGGCTACCGGCTTTTTCTCCGCTGGCTTCTTCTCGGCTTTCGGCGCCATCGTTCCTTTTGACGAGAAAAACTGAAGGGCGTGAGAAGATTCTTCTGAATTTGATAGAAAATGAAATTAGGAGTTCGGGTGGATGAATAAAAGAGAGGCGAAGGAGACTTTATATAGAGATGTGAGCTGGACTCTTATTGGTTGGTGGAGTTTCACGGGGATCGCTGACGTGGAAGTTATTTTAAGCGTGGGATGATGGATGGATCTATGGGCGGTTGAGATCTGTCTATTTTCATTTTAAGGCGCCCGGGGAAATTTCCCGGTTATCTTTTTTTTAATAAATTATTTACATATTATAAAACTTAAATGGCTGATAACAATATAATGCTGTACTATGCCTAATCCTGAAAATTTTCAAAGACAAATATGCATTCGTTGTTTTATACAAGATTGCAAATTGCCAAAATATTATTTGGGCCAATTGCACATAAATATCTGAAAAAAAAAATTAAAAGAGATTCGAGATCATATTTGACTGAAGGGTCGATTTTAATGTCAATAAATAAAATATACACATGAAATATTACTAAATGATTAATCTACTCAAAAGTAGCCTTCGTATTTAAGAAATATTATCATCAAGATGAAAAATTATACAATACATCAGAAGTATCATGTATTCATTTATTTTGAAAATCAACTATGCGTCTCACATACAATAAAAGGTTGAGATGCTACCACCTAAGATTTCTAATAAATATTTAGCGGAAGAAATATCAGAAGAGTTATGTAATAACGGTGAATTATCAGATGAAGGTGTAAAAATAGTACTTGCCAAAAACTTAGATAACAAATGCAATTAATCATTTACCAAAACAAAATCCGCATGCTAGTAAATGAATTTTCTTTGTCTTTTTTCACATCCAATGAAGGGTAAACAAAATGAAGTAGCACTGGTATGATTTAGCAACCCATAGTCAGAGAGATACTTCAAAACATAGGAAAACAAAATCAGCGGATGCCAAGTTATTAATTTAAGATAGAATAAGCATGTAATTTAGTGAGAGCATGAGCTGTCTCAGCATGGAAGTTTGGAATCTTCAAGCAAATATAAAGCAGGCACGTTGCTGGATTACAAACACCAATAGAACAAATGGCATAAAGATTTACAAAGTCAACAAGTAAATTGATGCGCATATGTTATTCAGCTAAAATATTTGGAGACTACTTGAGCCTACTTGAGCATGATGATCATGTCTCATGATACAGAAAACCAGCCTTTTGTATGCTGTCAAACATGCGATGAAGAAACTCAAATTATGAAAGACAACAGATAAACCCTGGAACTGCTCCAGTGTTTGTGCGTAATCTGTTGATTGCTGCTCAATCTTTACTTGGCTAATTGAAATAGGATGACGAAGGGCAGCTTTGATTACCAAATACAACCACGTGAATGAACAAAGTAATGAATCTTCACTAAAACCTGCCCAATTCAGAGGGGAAAACACAAAGAAACCAAATATGCTTTTAGAACTTAATTGCATGCTCATACAATTTGATAAAAAGCGATAAAGATAGCAACTTAGACAGAACTGGAAAACAATTAAGATGGATTTAGAACTGGAAAAAAATTAAAAAGAAAATCCATCTCCATCCAATGCTCACTGCATTTTCAGATTACATTTTGAAAGTTAAAATCCTGGCATGTCAGAAGCATGGGCCAGGTAAGTTTAGGAAAGGGCAACAAACGTGTAACAATTTTAAAATGCAACCTACACTTTAAGCATGAATTTTATTGACGAAAATGTATTTATAGAATTGTCTCTAAATAGTTGTGCATCTCACTTTAAAAATGTATCAACCAAGCAAATAAAATAAGCAATCTACAGTTTATACAGGGTTCCTAGAGGAGGTTGGGAATCAACCTAATATAAAACAAAGTCCAGTAATTCTGAAAAGAAAGTAGTTTCTTTAGTACGTGTCCCTCAGGACTATTTGAACCACCAAAACAAGAACATGCATGCATAATACAACTTTTTCATTACGTGACCGATACGGACATCAGCTCAACCTCAAGTGTCTACGAGCAATGTATTATGTTAGTGAGCGAATCAAAATAACACCAACCCATATTTATGGCAACATATTAACAAGCGAATCTCATTAAAATGGAAACAGTTAAATGTCTGGGTTATCAAAAAATATTTTCAACCGAAACTTTTAAGCTTATCTCAGAGCTAATGTTAGTTAAAATATTTTCAACTAACTTTATTAATCCATTTGTAAACTTTACTCTCATCAAGGCAGATATCTCTCACACAATGCCATTGGCCAAGCATATATTCCAATATAATTAACCTATTAAATGCCCCCACAGATGACCAAACAAGTATATTTTAACATCACTAACTGCAGCTGAAACACCGGTTTGGCACCTAAAATAACTCCCACGGATGACATATATTGCTCATTAACAATCATTAATACAACTCTTCATTGAAGAAAGCTATATAATGCAACTTTATCTCCCAATGACAAACAAAGGACGGACATCCCTCCCTATGATAACAATTTACATACATCCACAAAATATCCAATGCACCAAGTTCAAGCTGAGAAATAAACCAAAAGACAAAATGAACCTTATCAGTCACAATTGATTAACATTACCATCACACATAATAACCCCTTAAAGATTCAGCAACCGCAGTATCATTAGTACAAGCACCATAAGACTAGTGCCAGAACCACCAAGTCATCAGTCATAGTCATCAAATCACCCTCACAACCAACAAAAAGACACCGTAACTACTAAAAAAAGAAAAAATCCAACTCATCCTCTATAAAACCTCGACTAACATAACATGATCATATTGTATCTTCTTATCATTATACTAGCACGATTCTTCTTATCGCTTAGCAGCAAATAACATCCTCTGTCTAACCATAGGCTAAATAATAAACAAAAATATTATTTAAAACAAATATTTTGGTTTTTCACACAAACCTTGGAGAGCCGTTTTTCATATTCCGATGAAGAATCCGGCCCGCATTCGAATCGCCACCATCAATCAGCTCTCTCAATCCCAAATTCCCAACTTTCTCCTCCTCCTCTTCTTCCTCTTCTTCCTCTTCCTTTTCTTTCTTCTCAATAACACTTCCACCACTGCCACGTGGCACCTTCCCCTGCAATCTCTCGAAATAATTTCCATAAATATACTCAGGCGTGTAACCATTATCCTCATCAAAAAGCATGATATGGCCGTGCCACTCCCAGACCCGATAATCCGAACCCGTTTCCTCGTGAAACCCGAGGCATATGTGGTGCTCTCCGATGGTCACGGCTTGGCCGGAGTTGGGCTTAAGCGAGTCGATTTTGCCCGATAAGATGACTTTGATAATCTCCTTCTCGAGCTTGGATTCTTCTTTGGCGAGCTGGGTTTTGTTGTTGGAGTCGTCATCGTCTGATGAAGAATCGGAGAGATTGGCGGCGTCGAGGAGAAGGTCTTCGAGGGATTGCTGAGAGAGGAATGGATTCGGAACGGTGCCGTTTGGTGGCCGGATTTGAAGGCGACCCATAAGGGTTTGGAGAAGGAGATTGTCGAAGTTGCTGCCGCTGAACGAGCTCATGATTTCTTTTCTCCTTTTACTATGTTTTCCCCCTAATCAGGGTTTTGGGGAGCTGATGGCTGAGTTGTGAGAAAGGAGAAGAGCAAGGGTTTATGGTTTTAGGATATTTTGATTTTTTGAGGTTGAATTGTGAGAATTTGTTTTTCGTTTTTGTTTTTTGTTTTTTCGGTTGAATGGGGATGCAAATCAAAAGGGGCCACGTATGCTTTAATGGATATATACGATCTTATTATTATTATTGTTACTGTTTACCTCTTGAACTTAGTTCTATCTATATCAGTATCTAAAATCTTAATAAAATTATGGTTAGTTCCATCTATATCAGTATCTAAAATCCTAATAAAATTATGGTCAGATCGCAAATCAAGTTTATGTCGTATTTAAGGACAGCGTCATTAAAACGAACAAAATGGATTCACGTTCTGAGGTTTGTATGTTTTCGGAGTATCCTAAAGAAATAAGGAGAGGTTTATTTTATAGTCCTTGAGATAGGAAAGTGATCGTGAGCACACATTTCACTTCCCTCGAAAAAGACTATATAAATAACTTCAAACTTAAGAGTATCTTGAAGAAGCGTCGGTGATCGGTTGATACTTTCAACTTTCGGCGTTACGAGCGGGAAAACAACAACCAGATTATCAACACAGGATTATCCCTGAACAATCATCACTTTTAGAATCTCGTAGTGGGAGTAGGTTACTGCGAGATACATCTTTTGGGAGAAAGCACTCGGTATCTCGAATGAGCATGTCTGAGATCTCTAGTTATAAACTACAATAGATAGAGATGTTGAATTTTGGAAAAAGACCATGAATCAATAAATGGAATCTATGTATTCCAATAAAGTCTGGGAACTTGTAGAGGCACCAAATGAGGTAAAACCTATAGGGTGTAAGTGGATCTACAAAAAAAAAAAAAGAGTAGACGGAAGGGTTGAAACATTTAAAGTAAGATTAGTAGCCAAATGGTTTACTCAGAAAGAGGGAATCGATTATGAGGAAACATTTTCTCTGGTTGCTATGGTTAAATCCATCAGGATTCTGCTCTCCATTCTTTGATCTTTAGATTATGAAATTTTGTAAATGGATGTCAAGCCTTTCTTATGGCGTCTTGAAGAAAACATTACATCGACAGGATGGATTTATACAAAAAGGCCAAAAACACATGGTATGTAAGTTGCAGAGATCAATTTATGGATTGAAGCAAGCATCCCGGTCATGGAACATCAGATTTGATCAAGCGATTAAATCGTTTGGATTTATTCAGAACATTGATGAACCATGTGTGTACAAGAAAATTCAAGAAAAATATGTAGCCAATTTTATGTGAGCGATATTCTAATTGGAAGCGATGGAAGTTTAATGTTCAAAATATTAATTGATTAGAGAATAAAAAACAACTAAATTCACGTTGATTCAAAAGAATACATGAATTTAGGGATTAAACTTCGTTGATTACGAATCTGAGAATTAAGCAAATCTTCAAAAGAGATTTGAAAATTAAAATATTATTAAACTCAAAATTCTCTGCTCTCAAAGGCTACAAGAGGGAGTTATTTATAGTAGTAGTAATTATCCTAATTCATGAAGTAAAACAAAATCCTAAATTGAAAGGGAAACAAAATTCTAAATTAGAAAAGAATTTAAAAGTCTTAAACTTTAGTTAATAAGGAAACTAATCCTAGTATAATAAGACTTTAAATAGGAAACCAAATTAAACTAGAATACAAATTAATTAAAATATTCCTAAATATTATACATTTAAATATAATTAGGATTTCTTGATTTCTTCTGCATCATTCCTTGAGTTGGAGAAAATTTGTCCTCGAATTTTGTATGTTGTAGTCTTCAAGAACATCTTCATGTGCATAAGGATTAATTTTTAAAACAGAGCTTTGACATAGACGACGAACTTTAAATTTTCCAACTTTTGTAATAACGTCCATCTAATCACTCCAATGCCGTAAAATAAATTCTTCTATCAACAACTTCTCCAATAATGTCTTCTCGTATTGTTCGTGTCGAACTTCAACATAGTTGAGGAAAAACGATTTCTTCTCATAATCCACTAACTGTTGAAAAATATCACAACTCTTTTTGTCTTCTTTCGGCAAATCAAGAGAACAATAAGAGATTGTATCAACAACTATCTCTCTCTCCTCCACAATATCAAAAGATGGATGAACAATTACCTCTTCTCGTCCCACAATATCAAGATACTCATCAAATTTCGGCGATTGATCTAAATCAATGTCTTTGTCTTGAGGATTTGTTGTGGACACAAATGGCCAATTAATATTCTCCTCGGAAGGAATAATATTGTCAAAAGGAACAAAATTACCATTTTCCTCATTATCTTCATAACAAACTTCATCGTGAACAACTTCATCAAATCCATATGCATGCTTTATGTGTAAAGATTTTATATCTTGAAGTTTCTCTAAATCTTGAGAAATTGAACGCAAAATCCTTAACATCTTAAATAAAACATCTCTCAAGATGAAATCTTCACGTCGATGTTGTGATTTCATGATATAATTTTTTTCATTTTTTTTTCCTATGCTTTTTTGGTGTTGTTTGGGTTTTTTTTTTTTTAAAACTAAACGGAAAAAAACAAAAAAGGAAAAAAGGAAAGGTTTGGTGGTAGATGGAGTTAGATTGGTGATACCAGGTTTTGGCTCTGATACCAAGCTGATGCAGCGGAAGTTTAATGTTCAAAATATTCCGTTGATTCTAGAGAATACCGGAACAAAAGAACAACTAAATTCACGTTGATTCAAAAGAATACCGCGAATTTAGGGATTAAGACTCGTTGATTCCGCAGAATACCGAGAATTAACTGTTCAAATACTCACAAAGAGATTTGAAAATTGAAATATTATTAAACTCAAAATTCTCTTCTCTCAAAGGCTACAAGAGGGAGTTATTTATAGTAGTAGTAATTATCCTAATTCATGAAGTAAAACAAAATCCTAAATTGAAAGGGAAACAAAATTCTAAATTAGAAAGGAATTTAAAAGTCTTAAACTTTAGTTAATAAGGAAACTAATCCTAGTATAATAAGACTTTAAATAGGAAACCAAATTAAACTAGAATACAAATTAATTAAAATATTCCTAAATATTATACATTTAAATATAATTAGGATTTCTTCAATTTCTTGCTCTGCATCAGAAACGATATAGGAGTATTGACTACAATAAAGAGTTGGTTAGCAAAACAATTTGATATGAAAGACCTGGGAGAGGCAAGTTATATTCGACTAGGAAGAATAAAACTTTAGTCTTGTCTCAAGCAGTCTATATCGATAAGATATTGGCTAGATTTAGCATGGAAAATTCCAAAACTGATTTATTACCATTCAAACATGGAATTACATTCTCTAAGGATCAATCACCTAAAACATCTGAAGAGATAGAGAGAATGAGAAGAGTTCCCTATGTGGGAAGTCTCATGTATGCGGGTAGGGATGGTTAGTAGATATCAATCTAATCCGGATCTGAACTGTGGTCAAGCATATAATGAAGTATCTGAAAAGAACTAAAATTATATCTTGTGTATTGATGATGAACTCATTCCAATGGGTTATCTTGATATGACTTTTATGAGATAAGGATTCAGAAAATCAACTTATTATGTGTTTACATTTGGAGCTATTAGTTGGAGGTGTGAAAATCTTGTATCGCAGACTCCACAACTAAAAGTGATATGTACATCCGAAAAAGAAGATGTATGGCTCCACAAGTTCCTACAAGATCTTGAGGTGGTATCTGCTGTAACTGCACCCCTTAAACTATTTTGCGATAATAGTGGTGCGGTAGCTCAATTTAAGGAACCAATGAACCACAAGAAACAAAAACATATTGAAAGGAAGTATCATCTTATAAGGGATATAGTGCAGAGAGGTGATGTGGAGGTTACTCAGATTGCGTCACAGCAAAACTTGGCAGATCTTTTTACTAAGGTCATACATGGGAAAGGAAACCTTTTAACTTGCACTTAGAATCCATGGGCATGCGTGAGATGCCAAATATGCTTTGAGAGCTAGTAGGAGATTGTTGGGAAAATATGCTCTTTAAAAGCATATGTGTTTATTTAATTGTAATAAACAATTTTTCTGATTAATAAAATAAATGAGGTATTTTATTCAAATATCTTAATTGTATTAATATTTTGATTTAATCGTATTATATGTATTTATGTGATATTTAAGTAAATCTGAACTTTAGCCAAAGTATATCATTTTGGAACTCACAATTCAGAGACAATTTCTTTAATATTTTCTAATTTTAGAAAACCTTTAGAATTTGTATCTTTTCATATGGTCGGATTTGATTTAATTTTATTTTTGACAATAATATGGTTGCACTTGGTTGCTTTTTATTTTTTTATTGTTCATTTAAAGTCTAATATTCTTTGATGCAATAAAATCATTGATTCTAAGATCCTAGCCCCCGAGGCCAAAATGACCCAAGCAAGCAAACGTAACTCTAGTCAATAATGGATGCGGAAAAAAAGATGTGGTCTATATATGATTTTTGGTCGCTGGCCATATTTTCCTCCATATGCTAAATCCATGATTGCATTTGATATTGTCAAAGCACAATGACTTGCATAGTACATTTGACCCCCTTTTTTTTTTTTTTTGGTACTGAATATTGTGCAAAAGACTTGAGCATTTGACCTTAATATCATTCTTCCATCATACAAGAAATTAAACCGTGTTGAGAGGGACAATGAAAATAACTTTCTGGAATTTGCAACCAAAATCTTCTTAGACCAATTAAGTTGTAGAGTACGCCGAATTATCAAATTTTGACCGATCCACATAATTAGCTAGGTCGCATTACTTTCTTTCAGGGTGCATTTGGTATACTATATTATATTATGTTGTATTGCATTATTTTAATGCTGGTGTATTGTATTATGCTGTATTGCATTAGCACTGTATTATAATAATGTTGTATAATGTTTGGTGCTACACTGTTCTGTATTATTTTTTTGTGATTAATTTAAATTAAATATTATATTATATTAATATATTTAAATTGTATTAATATTTTATATAATTAATATTATTATTAATTTTAAATTAATATTATTCAAATTTACTTATATTTAAATATTTATTATTAGTTATAAAAATTATAAATTTATTAATAAATTATAATGTAAAAATATTAATTTATTAATAAATTATAATGTAAAAATATTAATTTATTAATAAATTTCAAATTTATTGAACACTAAGGTTTCAAATATACAATCTGATATTTATAGTATCTCTGAAATTCTTATTGATGTAAATACTGGTACTGTTAAAATTGAATCTTTTATTGATTTACTATATGTTAAAGTTGATGTACAATAGACACAATTCACTTGACATATTAAATTCTTTGTCCACAGCAAGTTCCAAGAAAATAATAAACCTAATAAGAATCTAAATAAACGTGCTTCACTATAATTAGTAACCAAGATATTAACTTTGTTACAAGACTCATATATCTCTATCTTAGGAGCATCTACATAGCATTTTCCCATGGATTATTCTTCTTCCCAATATTAATTTTGCACCAATAAGTAGTCTTTGCGATGTTGCTTCTCTTTTTTATTGGAAAAAAAAACTTTAAGCATGTCTTCTAAGATTTGGTTCAGCTTCTCTTCACTTATTCTTTCCCCAGCAAGCAGCAATCTTAAGGCTTCTCTTCATTTGTAAAATTAATGTTGAATATTAGAATAAGAACAGTTATGCTATATCCATAAATAATGTCAAATATCATCCCTTACCATGCGGGCTCTCTTCAGCAGCAACAACACCGACATTTACAATGCTGCTACTAACCTCAACTTCACTATTGCAGCAACAATAGCAACACCAGCTTCAGCATCTTCAGCAATCACGCCATCTTCATGCTCTTCAGCAACATCGCAATCTTCAAGATTTTCAAGAGTCTAAGGCTCCATCATCAAAATTCAAAACTACTTTCAACTTAATTTGAAGGATAAAGGTACTTTAAAGAGTGGAAAACAGTGCATCCAAATGGGTGTGATAGGAATTTCAAATGCACTCCACTCTCACTGTGGCTTCTCCTAATCCATTCATTCATTTCTTCCATTTAAGGAGGCCATCACCATTCACCCCTCAATGTTATTGCATGCAAGTACCAAAATGCGTTCTGAGCACCCAATGAGAAGATGTGAGACATGAGTAAGTATGCATGAATTCACAAGAAGGCATATAAAATCTTAAGTAAAGCACCATATTTCAAACTTCTCATATCATTCCTAGGACAAAATCGGACCAAAAAATACAACTTTGCAATCATGAGTAACACTAGCGTTAATTGTAATTAACCTAATTCAATAAATTGTCATAACCTAATTCAATAAATTTTCACCGTTACTTCCGGTTCCACAGTATTCAAACTCTTAATACAGCAACCCAGTATGAAATAGGAGCTATACAGTTAACAAGATATATTAACACATAAGCTATACGGAGCATTTTAAGTTACCTTATGTTAAAGTTATTTAATCATACTTCAGATACCCATATTATCAAAACATGCCCCCTTCAATTAAGGGTCTGTAACCTATATAAATAAATAAATATATATATATAAATAAATATATTAAGGAATATAACCAGAGTTCGCTCCTTTAACTTCCACAAGCCGTGCACTCTTCATGGTTTGTTGGAGAGCAAACCATCTGTGCCATCTTGGTTTCATCATCAGCCACCAACTCAGGCTTTCCCTGAATCACCAAGAGTTGGAAAAGTGAAACATTGGGGTAAAAAAAAAAAGTAACTGACTGTTCTAGCAGCAATCATCTTCTTTCTGCAAGAATCAGCCATGATTTTCTTTTTTTTAAAAAAAATTCAAATCACCAATATTTTTACATTCTTCTCCAAATCTTAACATTCACCTCATTCCCAAAACAATTGCTAGAAAACAGAACACAAACATTAAAACCAACAAACAAGCCAACAAATTAAAAAAAAAAAAAAAAAAAGCCCATCTCCTAAATTCACCAATTCAACACCACAATCTCCACTACCCTCTCAATCACTCTCTCTCACATCAACGCCTTTACACTTCCAGATTTCATGAAAATGATTTCAATAGATTATTATTATTATTATTATTATTATCATTATTTATTTATTTATTTATTTGGCTTTATAGAGCCATCAACTAAATACCTAAATGGAATACCTAAATGGAAAAATGAAATCTGCGCGTGAATCCGTTCGAATCTCACCGTAGCACCACAGCCGCACCACGCTGTTGTTCGAATTCAAATGACACCGTCGCTCCAATCAAAGATTCAGATGCTGCGGCTGCACCACTCACTTAATGATTGACGCTGCACGACGGCTGGGCTTGGCCGCACTGACAAGGCGTTCACTATGTTTGGCTCTTGAGAAATTGAAGGAGAAGGGAGGAAAATCAGTGAATAGGCAAGTGCGTTTGAGAGAAAAGTTTTGTTTTTGGTTTTGAGAAAGAGAAATTATGTTTCATAGTCGTGGCGTGTTTTGGAAGAAGAAAATATTTTATTTCTCTTTACGAATGCAATGCGGCCTAATTACGACTCCCCCACGGGTTTATTTTTTGCGGCGTTGGGTGTATTATAATGAGATTTAATATAAAGTTAGCTTTTTGCCAAACATGATATATTGTATTGATTTAATACAATACAGAGTTTTAATGTGGTGTAATGTTGAGTGCCAAACACACCCTTTTCAGTGAATATTAGCTTTGAAATTGATTTTCAGAAGCTGGACGTCGTTCGGTAAGTTCGCCAAATGATTGGAATTTCAAAAGGTGGTGCACATTCGAAAGACATCAATTAAGCCTTAATTTCTTTTTGTGAGAGGATTCATACTGAATGAATTTTCAATAAGATACTTATGTTATTTTCCTTTTAAAAATAGAGAGGTGAGTAAAGTCCAAATCAAATTTCAATTCCTACGCCCTTGAGATTCTAATTCATTTGGCCAACTAAATAAACTTATTTCAAAAACCATTCCGTTAGGCTCCTTGAGACGTATATTTATGATCATGGAATGAGAAAATGTTCCACATTAATTAATATTGGTTTATTGGTATTAAGTACTCTCCCTAAGGTCAAGGACTTGGATTTCGAGCCTTATCAGAGGGAATGAGATGAAATCTAATGATCCTTTGTTAAAAGCTTGAGACAGTGCTCCAACATTTCAACAGTAGGATTCACGTCCCTTGCCAAGTGTTTATACGTGAATGATTTGGATTTGCTGAGATGGTGCATTGGACAATTTGGTAAACAACTTGTAGATCCAAATCTCTGTAAGAAACTGCTTTTTCTTCAGTAATAGTGGTTTGAAAGCAATTGCTGTAGGTTGCAGAGAACTTGCATTTTCTTAAAAGTAAATGACAGCCACTGTACTGGAACTATGGCACTGGTGTTCATTTGCGAAAAGTGGCTTATAATGTATGAGAGGTGTTTATAAATCAAACGGCCTTATATGCTGAATTCAGCAAATAAGAAATTATCAGGTGAGGTTAAAGTGAAGAAGGGCATCTGTTTATAAATCATTAAACCTGTTTATAACATTATAAAAGTTCATTCTACACTTCAATAAATTATGGAATCCTTATTGGAAAAGCACTCTCTTCAGCAAATATTTACTGCAATGACTAACTCTTTACTTCAATTCATTATAACAGGGTCGATTTTGAAAGTATATTTTCCCAAGGATTGAAATGGTCTGTAAATCGCGAAACTCTTTCCACAATGTGATTGAGAAATTGAGCAGGGATATTAAGTACAATTTGCAAATCTTCAATTGATGGATAATTAACTAACGACTACGATTTTGGGATGTTGTCAAGTAATCCGTCGGCCGCTGTCTTGCCCCTTAATCTCAGAGCTCCATTGAAGCGCATTGCTTCAAATCTCGATCGTTCAGAACCATGGCCATATATCTTGTCTCATGCTCCCTTCTTCAGATTCTCGATTCTCGCCTTTCGTTCATCGATCTCTCCAGAAAGCTGAGCTATTTCCTCTTGTAGCTCGTAAAAGGGTTGCCCTGTTAACAGTTTCATTATCTATTAGAAAATAACAAGCATCCGCTATTGTTTTCACATGTTTCAAGGCGAAATCAACTCTAAGCCCAGCTATCTGAACAAGTTTCAACTGAAGCCACCACCTGACAATTAAGTCCACTTCGATATTCATCACCCCAGTGTCCCTCATGTCCCGCATAATGAAACAGAGCATGGTAAGGAGAATCCTCTTTAGGCTTTGAGTAAACGGGCTACTGATACTGATAGTGTCCTCATATTTTTCAAGCATGCTCTTGGGAACTGGGGCTAACTCCAGATTGATTTGACAACCTCCCTACATTGAGATTAGTTGGGATGAGAACAAACATTTTAGGTAACTTGTGAACTACAAGTTTCACAGTTATGAAGATCGCAGTTCTGATGAGTACCCGGCGGATGATGGATCTTTCTTGTCTACACCAGACGACACCGGGAGACATGATCCAAGCCCCGACTTTAATGTGATTAGGCAACATTCAAGGTTGACCTTTTTCTACCATCATGCACCCTTTATATAATAATTCGAAAATTGACTTTAAACTTTTATAATAAATACAAGTATAATTTTAAATAATTTAGTATATAAAATGATATATATTGCATAAATTATTTTCAATGTTAAGTAGAATTATTTTTTAATATTATTAATCTATTAGATATATTTTAACAAAAATAAAATTTGTTTGTAAGATTAATAATTTTAAAATAATTATATCTAATGTCAAAATAATGTACAAAATTTATTTATTTTATTTATAATATATCTTTTAATATTATATCTATATTCAGAATAAATTTTAAAGCCAATTTTTTGCTTAAATGGATTTTTGTATTAATAAAATATGTCAAGGCAAATTTATAGTTGTTTAATTTGAAAAAGTAATTTGCATAGTACATATATTATTTTATTAATTGAATTGACTCCAATATTATACTTTTATACAAATGTTATTTTATTTACTATATTATCTTAATATTGTATTTGTCCTTATAATAAAATTTTTGAATATATTCAAAGGGCATCCATAATAGTGAAAAAAGGGTTTGTGACTATGTTTAAAACAAAGGGGTCTATGTGACTATACAAACCTTGAGAGTCCGGTGTCTTTTCTCGTATGCGAATGATGTATAAACAAATTTGGCAGGAATTTCAAAATGTTAAATGAACATGAATTCTAAAATAATTCAATGAGAATTGATATTTTTTATTATTTAATCACTAATTATTTTTAATTAATCAATATTTATATATAATTAGATTTTGATTTTGAAATTTTTTATAGATAATTATTATTCTTAATTAATTTGGCATAATTCATACGGCATAAATATTGTTTGGAAGAACGATTTCTTGTTTTCTAAGATGATTCTATTTTTCCTGCTCAATCTAAGCAACATATATATAGAGTTTAATTGTTATGGGCCATAATAATTAAACTTTATCACGGTATTACTTTAATAGTTTTATGTATAATTTACAATATCTATATCTATCACGGTATTGATGTCTTAATTTTTGTTACGGCATTATAGAATAAGATATCCTCAAGATATCCTTATAGAATATTTATCTATCACGGTATTGTTGCCAAATAGAATAAGATCTTCTCTTATGATATGATTTTGTACAAAAAAAAATTAATTTTAATAATTAGTGGATAACAAATAAAAATGAAAACTAAAGAAGTCCAATTATATCTATATACTACTACTAAAAAACGCATGAGGATCTTATAATTACTTTTCCGCTTAATATATAATCCATAACTAAAATACTAATTACTACCGAACACATGATAATAGATTGACATTAGTTTTTCCATATTGAAACAAAATAATCATAACTATGATTGAATTTTAAGAAATTTTGTTTGACTGACCAACAAACAGAATTTAAATTATGAGGGACTCGATCAGTCTCCACAAAACTATTCTAAACCAGTCTACACGTAACGCGCCAAAACGTGCGTCCAGTTCTAAACCAGAATTTAAACATGGGACCATTACAGTTGAATATTCCAGTTTTTGAGCCGGACTTGACTTGGTTGACCTCGGTTTATAAATTTAAATCAAAACGAGTCCCCAAGCTCATCACTGTTCCATTTCATCCCCAATCTCCAAACTAAATTAAAAAAAAAATGCAGAGATTTCATTTTCTTTTCAAGCATTCAATCATATTCTTTATTTTATCATCTGGATGTCTTACAGCCACAGCTAAACAAAGACGCTCAAATATAAGCATAGGCTCTTCTCTTTCACCCATCGGAAACTCATCATGGCGGTCACCGTCCGGCCTCTACGCCTTTGGATTTTATCCTCAGAGCAATGTTAGCGGCAGATATTACGTTGGAGTGTTTCTAGCCGGGATTCCGGAGAAAACTGTAGTGTGGACCGCCAATAGAGACGATCCTCCAGTCTCCACAAATGCTACCTTGCTCTTCAATTCTGAGGGGAGTATTGTCTTGCGTTCATCACAACAAAGCCAAGATTCCCTAATCGCTGATGATTCTCAGTCTGCTTCTTCTGCTTCGATGCTTGACTCTGGCAACTTTGTGCTTTACGATTCTAATGGGAAGACACTCTGGCAAACTTTTGAGCATCCGACTGATACCCTTTTGCCAAATCAACGTCTTTCAGTGGGGACAAAGTTGTTTCCAGGGATTTCAGAAACTAATCCATCGACAGGGAAATTCCTGCTTATTATGCAAGGTGATGGAAACCTGGTACAGTATGCGAATATAAATCCGTACGGAACTCAACATGCTTACTGGGCATCTAATACATACGACAAAGGAGATAATGTGAGCCTAAATCTCGATGAAAACGGCCATCTTTTCCTGATGAATACAACTGGCGTCAATATTTTCAATTTGACTGGCGGAGAAAATCCGACAAAAGGGATGATATATTTGATGAAAATTGATTCTGATGGGATATTCAGATTGTATTCTTACAATTTGAGGAGGCAAAATAGTACGTGGCAAGTTGTATGGGAATCGACAAGTGATAGATGTGACCCTATTGGTTTTTGCGGGTTTAACAGCTTCTGTGTTCTGAACGATCAGATACCTGACTGCCCATGTCTTCCAGGATTCGTTCAAATTAGCCAAGGCAATTTTACTTCTGGCTGCGAACGGAATTACACCGCAGAAAGTTGCGAAAACAAAGCTATTCGAGAACTGAAGAACACTAAGTGGGAAGATGTTTCGTATTATGTTCTATCTGAAACAACCGAAGAGAAGTGCAAACAAGCTTGTTTGGAGGACTGTAATTGTGAAGCCGCGCTGTTTAAAGAAGAGGAATGCAAAATGCAAAGGCTTCCTTTGAGATTTGGTAGAAGGAACCTGCGTGATTCAAGCATTGCTTTCGTAAAAGTAGATGATGCCACTTCATCATCTCCTCAAGCACCATTCTCCGTAGAAGGCAATAAGAAAGAACTCTGGAAAGACATCGTCATCATTTGTTTATTTGTTGCTGTGGTCATTCTTATTTCGGCGGTCACTTTTGGAATTTTCATTTACAGATACAATGTTGGGTCATACAGAAGAATTCCAGGGAATGGCAGTGCCAGATATTGTGAGGATATTGCTCCCTTGTCATTTAGTTATGCAGAACTAGAGAAGATAACAGATGGGTTCAAGGAAGAAGTCGGTAGAGGATCATCTGGTACGGTTTATAAAGGGGCAATGATCAACGGCCAATTAGTAGCTGTAAAGAGATTAGAGAAGGTGTTAGCTGAAGGGGAAAGAGAGTTTCAGACGGAGATGAAAGTTATCGGGAGGACTCACCACCGGAATCTTGTCCGTCTACTTGGTTATTCCCTCGAAGTATCGAAAAAGATCTTGGTTTACGAGTACATGAGCAATGGTTCTCTTGCTGATATACTCTTCAATCCAGAAAAACAACCAAATTGGGTTGAAAGAATGGGAATTGCTCGCGATATTGCTAGAGGAATCCTCTATCTACATGATGAATGCGAGACTCAGATCATCCACTGTGACATAAAGCCTCAGAACATACTCATGGACGAGAATAGGTGTGCTAAAATTTCAGACTTTGGATTAGCAAAGTTGATGAAGCCAGACCAGACTAGAACATTTACAGGAATTAGAGGAACAAGGGGATATGTTGCACCAGAATGGCACCGGAATCTGCCCATTACTGTGAAAGCAGATGTATACAGCTTTGGAGTTGTGTTGCTGGAGATCATCTGTCGTAGAAGATGCTTGGATCCGAATCTTCCAGACGATCAAGTTATTCTCGAAGAATGGGTTTACCAGTGTTTCGAGAATGGTAACCTAAGCCAATTGGTAGAAGATGAAGAAGTTGACGAAAAACAATTGGAGAGGATGATCAAAGTTGCACTGTGGTGCATTCTTGATGAGCCATCGCTCCGTCCTTCCATGAAGAAGGTTTTGCTTATGCTGGAAGGAACTGTGGAAATCCCGATTCCTCCCAATCCTACTTCTTTTCTTAGTGCCATTTAGGCAAAGTTATGTTTGCATAGCTAGAGTTCCATTCATGAAAAATTGTTTTCTTGTTTACAACATCTGTTTCCTTGATATATCTTGTTAAATAAGATTGATTGCTCGAAATGATTGATGGACATGCTCTTATTTTAGATGTAATAAAATTAAATTGCCGGAAAAATCATACGTAAACCTTTGACATGACAAAGTAATAAAATCTGGAAACTGATTCCATTCATCTGTCTAGTTTTCTTCCATCCCCTACGTATCTATAAAGCTCTGTCCCCAGTGCCTTCAACGGATAGCTGAGAAAATTCCAGCGGTTTTGTGCAATCCTGGAAGTTCTTGCCGTAAATTTTACAGTCAGATTTGTTTCGGCTGATTTATTTTTTCAAAGAGCTAAGAGACGTTGAAATGGTCTTGCACGCTACTAAAATTTAATGTGCCAGCTGTGTTCCCAGGGTAATAATAAGCTTCAAGCTTTCAACTACTCACATGTACAAGCGTTCAAATTTAAAGATTTTGGAAAGTTTGAATTTCTTATTTTCATTTTTAATTTTCTGTTTTTTGAACTTACCTTGACCTTGTATTATTGCTTGAATAGATAGGACTATAAGCTGCCAAAACAATTTACAAGTTTATTTACCTTATGTTGTAAATGGAACAAATAATCCCGGCCTGTTTGGTTGGTTAATTATCCAAAAACTAGTGGCAAGTCTGAAATTGACACGTGTATTGGCAAATAAATTATTGCTTAAAAATTTTTCGGGCCACCCACGACCTGATATATCCTGCAAGTTTCCTGACCATAAAACCGAATATGAAGATGATATGATCACATCGAGTTACCCCAATTTAAGACTGATTGCGTTCGAAAATGAAAAAGTATATATGATTAAAAAGTATGCATATATATTTCAGAAAACTAAATGTTATGTAACTTTTATAGGTATGTACATACACTTTAACACATCATGGACTTGACCGAGTGGATTTTAATATTCTATTTTAGCTGACCACCTGATTTTGAATGTGTGGAGGCAAACACTGGCGGGACCCATGAGTGCCTGGTCTAGCAAAAAATTGTTAATAAATGCTCTTAAAATTACAAATATGGCACTCCAGTTATAATTTTTTCTCAATTTTTTTTAATAACGTTAAAATCTCAACTTAATTTTCAATACTATATTTCAATTATCTACTAGATGATGAATTTTATAACTTATAAAATTATTATTTTACCATCTATAAATAAATGTCAGATTTTTTGGGACTTAATTGAGAATTCAATTGGTTCCCTTAGCATTACTTATGTTTTAAATAATCACTACCCAACCCTTTCAATTGGGTCCCTTAGCATTGCTTATGTTTTAAATAATCACTATCCAACCCTTTCATTAGTGGTCCATTTTCTTTAGTTATTCTCTCAAAGTAAGAAATTCTATTGCTTGAAGCAGGGAAATTTGCAACATCAATATTATTTTTGTATTTGAATTCAATTTTTATTTCTATTTATTTTCTTTTTGTTTAGTATACGCATTCCTAATGTTCCTCTTATTAGGTGTATTTTTATTTTATGAAATTTCATATTCATTTTAAAATATAATCTTTTTATTTTTCATTTTAGCACAAGGTAGTCCCGATTCTAGAATTTTAAAGTGCCAGAAAGTTTGAGAAAGCTTCAAAATCGTCAGGTTTATAATATTATTAGGGATGGCATTGAGCTGGGGTGGGGAGGAGATCAATATCCTCGTATCCATCTCTAATGTTCTGTATATATTATTATTTTCTTTCTGTCTCCATCAGAATTGCTTGAGGGGATCCTCATTCTCTCTCCGAATAATAACAGGGGATCCCGAGTAGTCTCCGATCTTCGAATAACTGATATTTTTTTTTAGTTTTCAAACTTAATTTAATATTAACCTAAAAATATATAACATAAAATGAAAATGATCATGAATGGGTCTTATATTTCATTATACTCCTTCAAACTTTTGGTATATATAATATTCAAATAATGATTTTCAAAACAAAATTCAAATAATGTGATTTTTATACAGTATTGACGTGATTGTTGTCTATGAGTAACGATACATGTTGATCACCGACTTTGGCGCAACAAAGCCGCATGTGTGGCTGCTAGTTGACGTTACGATGAGTTAGGCTAATTGGCCACTAACAACGCAACATGCTACTAGGCTATGATGAGATAAAGACGAGTTGGGTGCTTATTACTGCACGAATAATTTGGAAAGGATGAACAAGACTGTGAGAAAGTAATTTAGAGTTTGATTTGTGAGTTATGAGCTTGTGGGATTGTGTGCTTTTGGTTGTAATTAAGTCTAAATTATATTAAACATTTTATATTATTTGTATAAATATTTTAATATTTGTTATTTACACCACTATTTAATATTTTATAATTTAAAATTTATTATTTATTAACTAATAATTCTAGAAAAATGAAAATTAAATTAAAAATTAAAATAGGAAAATGGGGAGGGAATGGAGATTTCATCTCATCCCCGTCCTTTTCCCGAATAAGTAATTTGATATAAAATCGTTATCGTACCCTCTTCAAATGGAGAAAATTCCCAAGGACCTCGTCCCCATAGGGATTTCTATCATCCCTAAATAGTATTGTTATTTTCATTTTAAAAGAACATTGGGTATTAGTGTTGGATTATTTGGCTAGGTATTGAACAATAATGTAATCTAGAGGCTGGAAAGTGATTGATACTCTTATGGAGGTTCACTTGAATTCGAGAAATCGACGACATTAAGATTACCTTACAGAGATTCATTTAACATCCAAAAACTGCTTAGCAACAATTAGATAAATAGGAAATTATTATGAACATTGTAGACCACCTCCATGGGGGTGGTGAAGGAAGGGTTCCGATTGATTAAAAAAAAAAACACACAATCCCTTTAGAGTTGTGTGCAGTTGGAAGATAAAGTTAAAAAAAAAAAGGAATAAATATAGTTATGATTTGATTTTTTGCAGTTGTCTGAATAAGAGGGAAAAACAAATTTAGTTTTTATGATTTAAAAAAAAAGAATGAGAAATCAAATTTGCTTTTTATAATTTGCAAAGAAAGAATAGGAATTAAGAAACTAGGACATGTTCATTGGTAAAAAAAAAAAAAAAATTATTTTGTAGCCAATCATTTTTTAAGAAAATTTGATAAGAACTTATTTTTTATTAAATTTGATGTTCCTATTTTAACCTAAATAAAAACGTACGGCATGATGCCTCTGTTTTCTTATTTCTTAAAACTTGAATTCAATTTACCCAAAATTCGGCATTACATATTGATTTAATAATATAGGAGTAATGCTCCCAAATTTCAAAAGTTTTCATTGTAATTTATACATCATTGGGATGATTCCCAAGCACCAATGAATGATATCACGTAGTATACACACTGAAATTTTTGTATCATATAATCCACTCCATCTTACCATTAGTTGACAAAATTTTCAACTTTCATTACTCATTAGGATATCATATGATGTTCAAAGTCCAACATAACGTTTATAAAACTCCGAAGACATTCAAATTCAAGATGTAAAACAATTGCTTGAAATAGAAATTTTCATCTTTTTCAGTATTTTCTATTTAGTGTGATTAGATAAAAATTATTTTTAGTTATATGTCAATTTTTATTTATTTGTTCTAATTCTCTTTCATGGAAATTTTTTTTTTATCCTGAATGAATTACTAACAAACGGTATTTAATTAACGTTGAGTTAACGAATTGATATTTTAGGCTTAACGTTGAGTTAACGGAATGATATTTTAAACTATTGTTTAAAAGTAAGGATGAAATGGACTATTACATACAACCCTAGAAATGAGAATGATTTTTTTCCTTTGATTTTTTGTCGTTGTCTAAATAAGAGAGAAAAACAAATTTAGTTTTTATGATTTAAAAAAAAATGAGAAATCAAATTAGCTTTTTATAATTTGTAAAGAAAGAATAGGAGTTAATAAACTACATCTTCATTGGTAAAAAAAAAAAAAACTATTTCGTAGCGAATAATTTATTAAGAAAAATTGATAAGAGCTTATTTTTTATTAAATTTGATGTTCCTATTTTAACCTAAATTAAAACCTACAGCGTGATGCCTCAGTTTTCTTATTTCTTAAACTTGAATTCAATTTACCCAAATTTCGGCATTACATATTGATTTAATAATATGGGAGTAATAATGCTCTCAAATTTCAAAGTTTTCATTGTAAATTATACATCATTCCGATGATTTCCAAGCACCAATGAATGATGTCACGTAGTATACTGTTGTGAAAATTTTAATATCTGAATCAGAAATAGTAGTAAGAATCGATCCACAGGGATTATTATAAATTGAAAAGTCTAATTTAAATCTAAAATTAATATTAATTCTAACCTAGTTGACCAAAATTGAGTTTCTAAGAAAATTAAACCAATTAAACTAAGGAAGCAATTAAAATAAAAGAGAATTCAATATGATAGAAATTACCAAGGTTTTAGAATCCACCACTATTCAACTAGTAATTATCTAAATATTCATTAATTCCCAATTTTAGAGTGACAACTCGAAATCAATCTATGTCATCTCATGGATATAACAACTAAGCCCAAGCAGTTAAATCTAATGTAGGTTCTTTTTCTGCTTAATAGTATGACATCTAAGCATCCCATGTAAACATATTGAATAACAAAGAGTCAAAGTTTCCCTAAGCACTCTATGTAAACAATTTAATGAAAGACATAAAATCAAAAACAATCATGTATAAACTTTATAGATCTAAGCATATATTTAATCGAATATTAATCCTAACAATCAATAATGCATGACAGAATTGATGAAAAGATTTTACTAATATCCAATTAATCATGTGAAATAAAAACCATAATCATTAAAAAACATATATAGAGAATTAAATAAATAAAAAGATAATTATTTCATTGAATAGGGTTTCATCTTTAACCTCAGTATAAGAAAATTAGCTAGACATACTTAAATTGGGAGCAACAAAATAAATAAATTCAGCTATGGGAAGCCGAAATATTGCTGCTCTCGCTATTCTTCTTCTGTGCCGAATCCTTGCGTCTGCAGCTCTCTTCTTCCTCTCGCGGCCCTCCCTCTCCAAAAGCCAAAAGCTTGCTTTTATATTACTCTTTAAAATGGGCCCCACCGACCTTGTTATTTCCTTAAGTCAAAAGGCTCGGCCTTTTAATTTTCTTTGCTCTCACTCACGTGCTCACCAATTAAGCTTGCACTAGGACTCCTTTTTCCAATTGTAAAAGCCAAGTGTGGGCCCCTTTAAGTTGCTTTCCATGCATTACAATGCCATGCATGCCCAGGTCACTTGAAAAATTGAAATTCTTTTTTTAAGTGCAAATTACTCTTGGCTTCACATGCTATAAACTCTTAATTGTGTCACGGCTTTGATTGATTCTTTCCTAAACTTGTTTTTCTTTATGCACTTTTTATCCACAATCTCCAATTAATTTCCTATTCAATAAAATAATACAATTAATTAAAAATAAGAAATAAAAATAACTAATAAATATATAATAAAGGGTAAAATATGTATATAAATTATGCTCATCAAATACCCTCAAACTTAGATTTTGCTAGTCCTCGAGCAAAACTAAAACTAAGAACAAAAATAAAAATAACAAAACAAAAAGTAAATCCTAACTAAACCACTTTCGCAGGTAATCGCGATTCGTTTAAGCGTATGGCCTTTAAAAGGGACGAGTTATAGTCTCGTGAGGGCTTCAGTGATAATACTCACAAACATCATTTAAAAAAAATTAAATTAAAAAAAGAAAAAAAATTAAATAAAACATGAAAAATAGCCTCAAAGATTGCAAAAATTATATAGCTCAAAGAAAATTTCAAATATTGGCAAAGTTCTAACTTTAATTCAATAATCAATCTCATATCTCTTTCGATTCTTGTAGTGTGTGTGTGTGAAATCAATTCAATCAAATTCATTCCTAAAATCTTGATATCACCAAACAAAGAAAAGAGTAGGTCAAACTAATCTTATCATCTTGATCTCCATTTTTTTTTTTCACAAGCTTTTATGTGCATTTTCTTTTGGATTTTTTTTTTCAGCACATGCACTTGATTTGATTTTTCTTCTTTTTTTTTTTAACCATAGTCAGGAGCTTTCACTCTACCCCTTAAGGTAGCCTTCTTCTCATGGTAGATTATCCTCTACATACTTGTGGTACATAGGCCCAAATTACTCAAGGATAGCTTCACTCTTAAGGGTTATAGGTAGCTATTTCTGACTTTGGCGCCTGTGTATACTAATTTGTATTGTGGAGATAAGAATCAAGACAAACAATCATTTACTCTATCTAAAATTCTCAACTCAAACTGCGTCAATATCAAATTTCAAGTCAAAATTACGAAAGAATTGATATTAGTGCTCATGGTTTAAAGAATCTCAATCAAGAGGAACTAACACAAGAATCAAGTATAAACTAAGACAATATTCAACCTTTTCAAAAAACCATATTCATTGTCAATCAAATTCTTATCATTGGCTTTTCACATAAAAATAAAAAGAGAAAAAACAACACAATTTTTTTTTTTGAAATTTTTAATTTTTTTTTTGGTTTTTTTTTTTAAATAAACAAAGCACACACTATTCCCAACCTCAAACTTATTCAGAACACTGTCCTCAATGTGTCACAAACAAAAGATATGCATGCAAACAAATGAAAGAGAAAAGAAAATATATATATATATATATAATAAAAAGAAAGTTGGAGAGAACACACCTGAATGGGTTGGGAAAGCTTAAAAAAAACGACAACTAAAAAGAAAACGTTAGAAGAAATATAAATAATAAAATAAAAAAAATCCTACTAACTAACTAATTAATGTAAACAACAAATCAACGAGGATCAATAAGAATTTGGTGAAAATCAAAGCAATTATATAGAAAATACCAGAAAGCATAATTGATTAAGCACTAGAGCATTTTATCCATAAAAGGATGATGGTAATGAAACTCCTCAATATCGCACTGCTTTGATCTCTTCTGTTCCAAACTTTCCTGAGAGTTATCTGAAGTAGTATAAAAATCTAATAATTTAAGCACTTTAAATCTTACCACCTTTTTCATGTCAGAATGTGACCTATGTTGCACTTTTTTAGGAAGTAGCTCCAACTTGAATGGTTCAATTTTCTCTTCAGGATGAAGTGGCTCAATCTTTTCTATCCACTTAATTAGATCTATGATAAGAGTCGAATCAAGTAAAGCATTAACTTCTTCAATACCACTGCCAACATCAACAGAGAAATCAGAGTTAGTTGTGCATGGTGTTAATGAATTGTCACAGTGGTTAGAAATAAGTGAATCATCAATTGATGCTTCTATCATATCTACTTCAACAACTTCATCATCTTCTTGTGCCTGTTTGGGAACATTAAAAATGTTTAATTCCATGGTCATATTACCAAAAGACAGTTGCATGTTTCCAGTCCTGCAACTAATATGAGCATCGACTGTAGCTAAGAAATGACGACCTAAAATAACTGGGGTGTGTCTCTTAGGATCCTGTACATGTTGAGTATCAATAACAATAAAATCAACAGGATAATAAAATTTATCAATCTGTATCAACACATCCTCTATAATACCACGAGGTATTTTCATTGACCTATCAGCAAGTTGTAAAATAATGGAAGTTGATTTTAACTCACCTAGTCCAAGCTGCATGTAAACAGAATAAGGCAAAAGATTAACACTAGCACCCAAATCCAATAATGCTTTATCAAAACATTGGTTCCCTATAACACATGAGATAGTAGGAGAACCATGATCCTTAAATTTTGGTGGCATTTTACATTGAAGTAAATTGCTAGTTTGTTCAGTTAAAAACGCCTTTTTAGTGACATGTAAATTTCTCTTTTTAGTGCATAAATCTTTCAAAAACTTGGCATAAGAATGAACTTGCTTAATAGCATCGAGTAAAGGGATGTTTATACTTACTTGTTTGAAGATTTCCATAATCTCACCTGTTGAAATCCATTTCTTTACCTTTGTTAACCTTTGAGGAAAAGGAGCCTTGGGAATGTAAGTTGGCAGACCACTCTCTTTAGGATCATTTGGTGATGAGTCTTGTGATGGAACTGGATCTGAAGAAGTAGGCTCAGATGTCTTTCTTGTTTGAACCTCCACCTTGTTGTCAAATAACTTTCCGCTTCTCAAGGTCATAACAGATTTTGCTTCTTCATGCTGATGGCTTGAACTTAATTCAACTTCGTGCATTCCTTTGGGATTAGGAACTGGTTGACTTGGAAATTTTCTTTTTTCTCTCTCCTCTACAGTAGTTGCTAATTGACCCAATTGATGTTCAAGCTTTAGAATAGCTTGAGTGTTTGACTGAAAAGCTTGTTGGGTTGACTGAATGAAACTTTGAAGTATATCCTCTAAAGAAGGTTTTCTTTGTTGGGATACAACAAATTGAGAGATAGGTTGTTGGGCAGGAGGATATACTTGGTTAGGAGGGACAAATTGTTGATTGGGCATGTTAATTTGTTGCCCTCCTTGGTTTGACAAAGGTTGATTTTGTTTCCAAGAAAAATTAGGGTGATTCCTCCAATTAGGATTATATGTGGGTGAGTATGGATTATTGGAGGTTTTCTCATATGATTGTAAGGCATGTACCTGCTCAGAATAAGCCTCTTGATAGGTTGGTAATGATGGACAATTTTGTGCTGTATGAGACAAGTTAGAACAAAGAGCACAAACCTCATTAGCTACACTAGGATGATGATTTATGGATTGGTTCATAACTAAGGCATCTACTTTCCTAGAAAGTGTAGCTAGAGTGGATTTCATATCTAAATCATCCTTAACTTCATATAGACCCTTTCTAGAAACTTGAGATAATTTTTCCCTTTGATTTGAAAAATCCCACTGTTGAGAATTTTCAGAAAGTGAATTAAAGAAATCCCATGCAGCCCCTTCATGTAGGTTCAAAAATCTCCCACCATTCATAGACTCTACCATATGACGATTTGACATGGTTAAACCGTTATAAAAGCATTGTATAAGTCTCCATTTCTCAAAACCATGGTGGGGGCACTTAAGGAGTAAATCATTAAATCTTTCCCAACACTCATAAAATTGCTCACCCTCTCTTTGATAAAAATCACTTATCTCTCTCCTAAGGGCATTTGTTTTAGACATAGGGAAAAACTTGGTGAGAAACTTATTACTCAATTCATCCCACGTAGTAATAGACCCAACAGGAAGTGAATTCAACCAAGCTTTCGCTTTGTCTTTTAATGAGAAAGGGAACATACGAAGCCTAATTGACTCATCATTAAAATTTTGAAAACGAAATGTAGAGCATATGTCAAGAAATTCCTTAATGTGCAAATATGGATCCTCTCTCTCTAACCCATGGAAAGATGGTAAAAGTTGAATGACTGAGGGCTTAAGTTCAAAGTGTGTTGCTGTAGTTTGTGGCAACACAATACAAGATGGTTGGTTGGCTGCAAGTGGTGAAAAATATTCTCTAAGGGTTTTCTCTGCTTGCACTGGTGGGAGTATTGGCAACAGTCTATTTGGGTCATCCATTACTTCTAAAGAACTAGCTTGATTACTATCAATTTTCGACTCTCTTTTAACCAAACGATTTGTTGAATCACGTTCCCAAACACTCATAAACTAACTAGACAAGAAAAGAAAGAAAAATAAAATAAAATAAACCAACAATAATGAGAATAAACGAAATTTAAAAATAAAAGAAATCAAACAACCAAACAATGAATTTAAAGACAAATAAAAGTTTTTTTTTTGTGTTTTTTTTAATAAAAAAAATAAAAGACAACCTAAGTTATAACTAGTGGAAGAATCAAATCAACCTAGATTAAACTGACTTTCTAGCACAATCCCCGGCAACGGCGCCAAAAACTTGTTGTGAAAATTTTAATATACTCGCAAGCGCACGAATCTAGAAATAGAGTAGTGGTAACGAGGTCGATCCCACAGGGATTGTTATAAATTGAAAAGTCTAATTTAAATCTAAAATTAATATTAATTCTAACCTAGTTGACCAAAATTGAGTTTCTATGAAAATTAAACCAATTAAACTAAGGAAGCAATTAAAATAAAAGAGAATTCAATATGATAGAAATTACCAAGGTTTCAGAATCCACCACTATTCAACTAGTAATTATCTAAATATTCATTAATCCCCAATTTTAGAGTGACAACTCGAAATCAATCTATGTCATCTCATGGATATAACAATTAAGCCCAAGCAGTTAAATCTAATGTAGGTTCTTTTTCTGCTTAATAGTATGACATCTAAGCATCCCATGTAAACATATTGAATAACAAAGAGTCAAAGTTTCCCTAAGCACTCTATGTAAACAATTTAATGAAAGACATAAAATCAAAGACAATCAAGTATAAACTTTATAGATCTAAGCATATATTTAATCGAATATTAATCCTAACAATCAATAATGCATGACAGAATTGATGAAAAGATTTTACTAATATCCAATTAATCATGTGAAATAAAAACCATAATCATTAAAAAACATATATAGAGAATTAAATAAATAAAAAGATAATTATTTCATTGAATAGGGTTTCATCTTTAACCTCAGTATAAGAAAATTAGCTAGACATACTTAAATTGGGAGCAACAAAATAAATAAATTCAGCTATGGGAAGCCGAAATATTGCTGCTCTCGCTATTCTTCTTCTGTGCCGAATCCTTGCGTCTGCAGCTCTCTTCTTCCTCTCGCGGCCCTCCCTCTCCAAAAGCCAAAAGCCAAAAGCTTGCTTTTGTATTACTCTTTAAAATGGGCCCCACCGACCTTGTTATTTCCTTAAGTCAAAAGGCTTGGCCTTTTAATTTTCTTTGCTCTCACTCACGTGCTCACCAATTAAGCTTGCACTATGACTCCTTTTTCCAATTGTAAAAGCCAAGTGTGGGCCCCTTTAAGTTGCTTTCCATGCATTACAATGCCATGCATGCCCAGGTCACTTGAAAAATTGAAATTCTTTTTTTAAGTGCAAATTACTCTTGGCTTCACATGCTATAAACTCTTAATTGTGACACGGCTTTGATTGATTCTTTCCTAAACTTGTTATTCTTTATGCACTTTTTATCCACAATCTCCAATTAATTTCCTATTCAATAAAATAATACAATTAATTAAAAATAAGAAATAAAAATAACTAGTAAATATATAATAAAGGGTAAAATATGTATATAAATTATGCTCATCATATACACATAAAAATTTGTATCATATAAGGTTCGTTTGATATTGAGATTGGACAGTTATAATTTAAAAACTACAAAACTAAAGTGTTTGGAAAACACTAAATGCTGCAATTTAAAAATTATGTTAATATGATTTTTTACTTGTATAATGAAAAATTTTCATTACAGTTTTTTTTTAAGCAAATGAAGGAAGTGGAAAGTGAAAGCAAAAGTGAAAGCTAAGTGGAAAGCAAATGAAGCAACACGTGTGGAGAGGGAAAACCAAACGGTGCGTTTTGTTTTTCAGGGCGCAAATTTGGGGTAAATAGCAGCACTCTTTTTACATTCATTGAAAGAAGAAAAAAGCTATTTATCCCAAATTTGCACCCCGAATTTGCTCCCCGAAAGACAAAATGCACCGTTTGGTAATTTGATTGCCATTTGCTTTTGAAGCACGTGTTTCTTGATTCTTTTATGTAAAAGGAAGAACGGTCAAGACTTATTCATTTGTTGCATTAAATTGCAACACTTATTTCCTTTGCTTTTTCGGGAAGGTCTGAAGATTTAAGCGGAGTTCATTGCAGCGCTAGTGAAAAACCCTAAGTTTACGATTTGGTTTGTAAACTGAAAAATCGGAACTGATTTGTGAAAATACTGAATCTTTACATTACAAAACTCGTAAGCATTTATTGTTCCTACATTAATCGGAGCTGTGGTATGAAGAAAATCGGAGCCATGGTCCCGTTCGTGTTTACCTTTTCGGGGCTAAGTGGAAAAGGGAAAATGAAATCAAATGAAGGAAGTGGAAAGTGAAAGCTAAGTGGAAAGCAAATGAAGTAACACGTGTGGAGAGGGAAAACCAAACGGTGCGTTTTAATTTTTGGGGCGCAAATTCAGGGTAAATAGCAGCACTCTTTTTACATTCATTGAAAGAAGGAAAAAGCTATTTACCTCGAATTTGCACTCCGAATTTGCTCCCAGAAAGACAAAATGCACCGTTTGGTAATTTGATTGCCATTTGCTTTTGAAGCACGTGTTTCTTCAGTTGCGTTATATAAAAGAGAAGGACAGTCAACATGCAGCATTTATTTCATTTGTTGCGTTAAACACTTATTTCCTTTGCTTTTTGCGAAGATTTAAGCGGAGTTCGTTAGTGAAAAATTTACGATTTGGTTTGGAAGCGAAAATCAAAAGCGATTTGTGAAAATGTTGAATCTCAACATTACAAAACTCATAGCGTTTATTGTTCTACATTAATAGTGCGAAGAAAATCAGATTCGTGTTTTTTTAAGTGGATAAGGGAATGTCTGAAGAAAATCCGTGGGTATTTACCTTTTTAAATTTAGTGGAAAAGGGAAAGTGAAAGCAAATGAAGGAAGTGGAAAGTGAAAGCTAAGTGGAAAGCAAATGAAGCAACACGTGTAGAGAGAGAAAACCAAATGGTGCGTTTTGTTTTTCGAAGTGCAAACTCTGGGTAAATAGCAGCATTCTTGAAAGAAAGGGGGTGGCGTTGTTATCGAGATGGTTCGTCAGAAGACACAGCATCGGGCGGGAAAGGAAATTTTGCTGGAGCGGGAAGAAATCGTAACAAATGGCTTAAACGATCAACAGACCCAAGTCAACAAGCCGGCGAAAGAAAGAGCGGTGATCCATACTTTTCAAATTAACCTTATTTACCACATATATATTCTCATATCCGCAAACACCACCATTATTATCCCTTCCACCAATCTTTTATCACCAATTCTCACCTTCGCCACCGAGAAATATAATTTACAAAACGCAATGTTTTTTAATTACAATAAAAATCGAATAATCAAATTAAGACTTCAAAATATTTAAATCCAAAAAAATCAGATTTGATATCTAAAATGAAACTAAAACCCAGATGGTCAAAAGCCATAGTCCACAATCCAAAGACAAGAAGTTAAAATCCGAAATAGAAAATCTGGTGCCCATCGCTATTGTTCTACTTTCTAACTTGCCTTGCATTTAGGTTGTGCTAAGTTGAAGTTCTCTTTTGCTCTTGTGTTCGGACAATCAAAATGACTATAATCATTGAATTTAAGTACTGTAAATTCCAAGTAAAATATTCATAGGAACGACTGAATTTTTTATTTTTTTTAAAAAAGAAAACAATGTGTAAGTGGATAACTTTGTCAAAAATATTGAGTTTTGCAATTCTAATTGTCGGTGATAGTGATAGTGACGATGAATTTGATGGTCGGGAAGATATGAGGGAGAAAGAGAGAGCATATGGGAGTTAAAAAAAAGAAGATAAATTAAGAAATAAGTGAGATCATTTGAAAAGCGGTGTTTGTAACATAAATTATATGTTTTTCTTTTTAGTGGTGAAATTCTTATCAGAATAATATATAAAACGTCAAAGTAACGAGTTACTTCCAACAAAAATTCTTCAATCAATACAAAGGAACTACTAGAATGGCGTGCTACTTAGTTATAAATCACCAGCAACATCATTAAAGTTCCTTAAAATATACAAGTCATGTCTTGATATAAATAATTGCTGTATTTCAAGTCTTGATATAAATATTAATTGTCGTATTTCAACTATAATCGAACAAAGGAAAGTTTGCGTTTTCATTTTTTTTTTTTCACTTTTACTATTTTGGTTAAATTTATTTTGTTACTGTTTCTGGTTACGGGATGTATTGCGAGCATGCGATTTTGCTTTTGTTTAAGCTGACTTGTCACCGGACATTGAAGTAAATGCAAGTTTCATTTTAAGTGAGAAGATAATAATAACAAGAATCTCCTGTTTGAAATTTACTTGCGCAACATTTTAATGAACTAAGTGCATATTTGATATGACTTATTTAATGACTATAAGTAATTTATTTAATCTCATAAATTCTTATTATAATTTTTGTTGTTGTTTGATTGTTTTTCTAATAAAGTTTTTGAAGTTTAAATAAGTTACTTTATTTGTACTATTAAAAACTCAAATTTTAAGTTTTTGAAAGTAGAGATTGAATTTTTTTTTTAATATTAAAATATCTAAAATATCCTTAACTTATTTGACAATTTTATTTTATTCTTTTCATAACATAACTTTAAAAAATTTGTTTATTAAAATAATTTCATAAATTTTAATAAAAACTCTTATTCACAACTAAATAACTAATTTTTTTTAAATAAAAACTCTACTTAAATAAATTCTACTTGAAAAATTATACCAAACAGAACCTAAAGAGGAGATGTTTGGCCTACGCTTACAACAATTTTTATCAAGCAATAGCCAACGAAACGTTTTGTATCTCTAACACTTGCCTCGAAAAGTGTCTAAAATCTATTGACTAGTTCATTCAATTGCAGCTAGACCTTCCGATAAAAGGTGCATCTAGAAGCCAAAAGACGTAGCCAGTTTTCATTCTTATTATCACGTAAAAAAAAATAAAATCTCAAGTTGACTACTGTCTCCACATTGTATATTCATATTTGCTGGGCGCTGTGTGAAAAAACCGAGCTCAGTCTCAGCATCCAAGCCAATAGACAAACAAAAAAATGACAAAAATGTATCTCTCAGCATATAATAAAAGAGAGAAACATTACAAGTGAGACTTGTTCAAAATTATCGCCATCATACACCATCATCCAGTTTCACGGGCGTAGTAGTAGTAGTCAATTAACCAAGAAAATGCACTATATAGGCACGCATTTGAAGAAACATTGTGCGTGCATGCAAGGAGAAATAGAGTTTCTTGTAATGATAAAAGGACTTGTATATGTAAAAACACCATATCTGTATGAAACATCACACGACCGAATCTATCACTCAGGTGATCAAACGACTACCGCCTCAAGCTCTCCACAATATAGTCAGCATAGAGGTTCCTTCAAAGTAAAAGAAGCATATTATTAGCTTAAAACCACAATCACAATCATCTATACATGCAAAGAGGCTGATATAATGAAAAGAGGCTAATATGCACACAAGTACGAAGGATTAAAGAAAAACTGGAGAAAAAAATAGGTCAATGAACCCTCAGAGATGATCATTTTATAAAATCCTTGAAATTATAGGAACGCGCAATGCATGCACACTGGCCTCTTCCAAAGGATTAGTAAACAATGTAATGCACATACACCGATTTAGAGTCTGGTGACCAGACGTTTATATTCGACTCTTGGATCATATCAGAAGAAAACAGATCAGTACAAAATATGTGACAAATTTGATAAAGAAAATTAGCACAAGTATAATGTAATGCATATTGTTAAGCATCTTTTTGTGTGTATGAGCACGAATCTCTTATGTCTACAAGTTAGTGTCAGTGAGGAATATCTCTTACATAGACTGCTGGACTGAATTATAGGCATCAGAGGCTGGCAGAAAGTCATTTACAGCAACTTCCTTGTTCTCATTTTTCTTGTCTAAATAATTTATTAAGGAAAGAAGACTAGAGTTCTAGAGTTCCACTTGCATCAAGGAAAGAAAGGGCAATTCACAAATAAAACATATGCTTCCATTATAAATTGTAGAAAGGATACAGTCTTCAAAGAAGCGGCGGATCTCAGCCAAACGATGTGGTGGAAGCTCCTTAATGTCATTGTAGTGTCGGTACTCGGGATCATCAGCACAGACAGCAATGATCTTATCATCTTTCTCACCCTAAATTTATAGAAATTTAGGTTATTCTCCACACATTATATTCACAGGGAAGAACTTATGTCCGCATGGGATTTAAATACCTGATCAATCATAGGCATGAGTCCGATGGCTTTAGCCCGAAGAAAGCAGCCTGGAAGAACTGGCTCCTGATGAAGTCATCAAAATAATTAAGATAGAGTGAACTTATAAAATTTTATACAAGTTTAGTTGCCTCAAAATTTTTGAAACCAAAGGCTGGCAAAGCATAACCATGCATGCACTCTAAAATGACCAATGAAATTACTGCAGATAAATTATTCAGATTTTGGACAGTAGTTCATCTCAACTGCCTTGGGCAAATGTGTAAAATAAAAGAAAAGTGCTTTTGAACAATCAGCATAGTGAACAAAAATACATGCAAAAGCACTACATTTCAAAGGAAACGGATATCAAACAGCATACCTGCATGATGATCAGGACATCAAGGGGATCATTGTCTTCGCAAAGAGTACGAGGTATGAAACCATAGTTATGGGGGTACACAACTGAAGAGTAAAGAACACGATCAACCTGCAAATTTATCTCTCATTTAGCAACCCACTGTAAATCTGTCGAAAGCATAGAGAAAATTGAAAATTGACTTAGCACATAAGATCACCATGATCAGTCCAGATTTTTTGTCAAGTTCATATTTCACCTTGCTCCCTTTCCCAATTTCAATCACCTGCATACATTACCCAAACTTTCACTACAGTAGATGAGCAAGAATTCCAAATGTATCAAATTTATACATAAACAATCAGTCAAATTGCCCCTATTCAGTTAACTGAACAATCATGCTTGCTTTCTTTTCTTAAATAAACGGAAATTGCAAAATTAATTGAACAAACGTACTTGCTTTCTTTCCTTAATTAATAAATGGCAATTGCAAAGTTGTTAAAGATAATACTATTAATAAACATAAAAAGTGTATATGTAAGGTGGTAATTCAACATGTTAATTGCTCAAACTCCATATTCTTGAAAGAGAGTGAGACAGAGAAGCATGAATGGTGATTTGAAAATTAGAGAGACAATTTTTTCCTTTTTCCTTAATAAGAGTTGCATTGAAAGCATATCCTGCTAAGAACACAGGGAAAGAAGAGTGAAAAATCATGATAATAAGAGCTTGAAAATCTATAGGTCCCCTGAAATAGAACATTATACAAAGAGATCACTAATAACAGCATTCCCAGCTGGATTTCCTAAAAAATAATCACCAGCAACAGAAGCATTGCATGCAGAAATATAGATATGTATGCACAACTGTTGAATAAATACAGTGACCAAATTTTAGTTTAAGTTCAGTATCCTTACGCAATTGAAAATCTTTGGAGCTCCAGGTCCTGTATTTGAATGACAAAAGGAATGATATACAAAGTTATGACACCATTAATTAAAATGAATAACCAAATATTAACACCTTGAGTCTTACAACAGTATTACATACCAATCTCAAGATCATGCCAAGGATGTGCAGCAACAGACCTCCTGCTCATTGAAGAAAGTATCCTTTCATTAAGCGGAGGATGTGCTGGAGGTTGGGAGACAGGAGTTTTGCTAGAAGTCTCAATTGGTGGAGCCATCATAACTGCAACATTAAACAAACATAATGTTAACAAATGTACAACTAGCTCTGGAAACCAAAAGAAATAATGATAATCTCTTGGCTGTTATTTTAGGAACTATTTAAACAGATACAATGCTCTTAAATATATTCCAACAACTAAAAGTATGTGAAAAATACTCAAATACTATGTACTAAATTAAAATTTGAATGCTCATTAATCCAACTTAAATGACTACGAACTTAACAGTATAACTGAGATATCATTTAAAAGCAAACTCATATATTCCAATAGTTGTTTCACAATTTTATTTTCCTTCCAAGCCATAGAATTTATAAAAGATCCATGCCAAGCCAGCCAAAAGAACTGGAACATATTTAGGATTTACAATCTCACAAGTCCTAGTTGGTAGATCTAATGTGTATATACATAATTACATCAGAAAGAACCTAATAGCTCAGGAAATATAATCAAAAACTCATAAACCAAAAGCTATATGAGCTCACTGCAACTTTTTGGACATTGTTTGGCTAAATTCTTCCTGGTACTTCCCTACTTCGAAAGTAAAATAATTACAAGTGCTTTCCTAAATGCTAACCAAACAACACTTTTAACACCATTCAAACTTGAAAATCAGAGTCTAGCAATAAACATGAACGTACCACAGCTAAATATTCAAACGCAAGCGAAGATTGATTTATTTCTTATCTAATGCTTCCATTAAATAACATAATTTCTCTGAAATAAATCATTAAAAAAAATCAAAATCAGTTTTCAAATTCTACTTTTCTATACGGCAAACAGAAATCAAGCAGAGCAACCTCAGATCTACCAAGGAGTTAAGCTTAATCTATACTAAATGTGAAAAAAATACACAAAAAAAAAATCGTATATAATACAAACAGAGAGAGAAAAAAAAAAAATATATATATATATATATATAATATATCCTGGCACCGAAAAAATAATTTCTTAGTAATCCAAAAACGAATAAAAAATGGATCAATTTAACAGTAATATTATTCACATATTAAAATACAGAAGCACAAGCCATGAAGCCAACACGCGTGAGCTTCAGTGTGTAAGCAACATAAAAATCAGATCCAAAAACAAAACAAAAGAGAAAATCAGAAGAAAAAAACCGGAAATTGGCTCAGGAACACCAGAAACCTAGGAAATGACGATCTATGAGTTACAAAGCGATTTCTGAAACATACCCGTAACAGTTCAAGTACTGAAAGCCAAACAGGGCCTAACGAGAACGAAGCTTCAAGACCACAAAGAAACGCACCGATCTCGAAAAGAGAGAGGAGTAATGGCGAAGATATTAAAGTTAAGTTCCTCTACGGGCGCTTAAGTAGAGGAAAGCAAGAGAACTGATGCTGGTTCCCTTCCCGCTCTCTTTCCCTTTGCATTTTACAGGTGATCGGTGAAAAATAATAATAATAATAATAATAATAATAATAATTTATAAAAAATATATATATAAAGGATAAAAAGGGAAAATTGTTACGTTTCGAACTTTCGCTGCAGAGGAATAAAAAAGGTTTAGGAATAGAATCACCGTATATTCTGTGAAACGAAAGTTTCATGGACACAGCTGTAACGAGGTGATACGTTTCGTGAATTGATTGGGTAGAAGGGAGTCAGGTGGGGCCTACCTCGGACAGAGACGGGATTCCTAACGGTCGTGATCGCTCGTAGATCGTGAGTGCTTTAAAAGCGAGGGGGATTCTGGGGAATGATAAGGTGGGAGCGGGGCCACCTGTACACCGCTTTCTGATGCGGCAAAATCGTTGTCGGATTAATCACTGATGGTGATGGATCCTCCTTTCATTTGATCATGAAAGTAAAACACGGCAATAAATAAGATATAATCATAGGCGATTTTACGACCCAGCATGGTTTATTCAGCAGCAAAAAGTTGTTCAGGAAAAAAATTAGACTGTATTTTAAGTTCATTACAAATTTACATTTACCAAGTACGGTTTAAAAATTAGCGCCAATGAAACCGAGATTTACTCCACATTTTATTTCAGTCTATTGAGAATTTTAGTCTATAATTTCTTGGATTCATTCTCCTCATTATGATTTATGAAGGAATAGTGTAGTATTATCCGTCCAATGACCTAAGAGGTGAAATTTTAGACTTCTAGTAGCACATTCTAAATGAAAAAAAAAAGTCCTAATTGCAATATAGTTTGACAAAGTCATAGGAATGATCTACGATGGCTTTTAATATTTTCTTTTTTTTTTTTTTGTTAAGGAAAAAAGTTTTTATTCAAAGGAAAAAGGAATAAGATTACACATCACTCAAAAAATCTATTGGATGTCCCGGCAAAACAACCAAATCTAGAACCATTTTAGTTAAACCATGTTGAGATACACACTTCACCTCCCACGTTAAGCACAACAAGATCCCATTTGCTCCTAAAGTACAAGTTCGGAGCTTGTAAAGTATTTAGTAAATGATATTTTTATTTTTATTTTATTTTTTGGTCAAAATCATTATCTAAAAGTAATATTTACTATAAATATTAACTTTTATTTATAAATATATTTTTTTCTACAATAATTATGACTTAAAAGTTACAGCATCTCAATACTACATACGATCCTAATTTTTTATAAAATAAAATCATATCTTCTCGTATTTTATATGATTAATATTCTATATATATATATATATATATATAAAGAATATTACTATAGATTCTAAAATTTTATTTTAAATAAAATAACATTCATTTGTAAGATATTACATTACTTAACAAGAAATACATCACATACTACTTTTAGGATCTATCATTACCCTTTTTTAAATATGACATAAATATATTTATCTACCACTTTTGGATACTTTTCCGAAACACAAGGGTTCGTTTAACGCGATCATGACTCATGAGGAAGATCAAGTCATTTTCTAGGGCGCCGAACATCTAGGGGTCTTTAGTGAAAGAAGGATGCAAGTGACAGCAAACCACAGGGAATAAAGAATCTCCAGATTTTTCTTTTCTTTTCTTTTCTTTTTTCTTTAAATAGAAGACCCTCCAGCAATGAATTAAAAGAAGAGGTGGCCTTGAAGCATCCTCATTCCTCAACCAGCGAAAACGTATCCAAGAAATATTCGTCTCATCTTATCATCATCACATCTCCGTCACTGCTTCGTTGGGATGCCAAACTGTTACTCAACGTTACGCACTAACGACTTGACTTTCTTACCTTTGCTTTGATCTAACGAGGAAAAAAAAGCCTTGCGTGGAAACGTAATCTTCTCAATGCACTTAATCGGTGCACCATTCTAATAATGACTTTTAATTTGACAAGTCTAATTTTTTTTTTTTTGATAAAATTTATACGTTTTTATTTTTATGAGTCTATTACATTAAATTAGTGGATCCCACCGAAGAAATCCGATCAAAATGTAGGGTACATATTAATTTCTTTATTCAACTACCAGTCTTCTCATTCCCATACTCGAAGTCGAACCATAATTTGATTTTAGAAAAGAACCTGTCAATTACTGGAGTCTCTTAATTCATGAACATGGCCGGCTACTTTATTGATTCGTCCATTTTTTTTTTCATCTTTAATTTTTTAAGCTTCCATTTTGTCTATGCGCTGTTTTTTCTTCTAGTGCTTTTGTCCTATTTTAAAGTTTAAAAAGTCTAGCCACCTGGCCAAAGGCCGAGTTTCAAGTTCCTACAAAAATATTATGAAAATTAAAATATTTTAAAATTACTCTTTCTTACGAAATACGAGTAAAATATAAATATTTTTTATTTATAAAAATTATTTATTTAGACATCTATTTCATAAAATTTAATGTAAGTCAAAAAAGTTAAAAAAAAACCTTCTCGAAAAAAAAAAAGTTAAAAAAGCAACAAACGCAAAGCATTATTCGTTGCGATTTTAGCACCTTAGCGGAGGACGAGCTATAGAGAAAAATTGCAGCTTCCACCGACGGGTTTATGATATAGAATAATTTATTAACCGAGATTGGCAATTTGGCACCAGAAAAGCGCGTCTTATTTTTTCCCATTTTGTTTTGTATATACTTGATGGTAAAATATACCTTATCAAACACGTCGGAAGATATTTCAAAAAGGCCCACTAAGATATTTTTTATATGTAAAGAACAACACAACACCACCGCATCAAAAGTTTTACTCCTAAATCACAATTATAATACAAAATCATAATATAATATGTATTTACAATTGTTTTTTTTTTTTTTTTGAGAAAAGAAACTACTATAACCAAATAACACGAGTGACTGAGTATTATTTTAAAAAATACTGTGAATTTAAAAAGCAAACATATGTGTTTAATAAGTCTTACTATTAAACTAGTATAAGAATGTAAATAATTAAATTAGACATAATATTGAATAAAATTTAGTTACACATTTATCACCATGTATATAAAAAAAAAATTGTGTATATATAATAATTGATAACTAAAATAAATATTTTATATTATTAATTTTATCTTTTATTATCTTAATATAATTGGTAATAATTTTAATCTCTTTAAATTTAATGATCTTATTTCTTAATTAATAAGGATAATTTTGTGTTTTTATAATAATATGAGGATATATATGGAATTATATTGAGTATAAAATTAATTCTAAAAATCAAATTACGAAAAACTACTCTTTCCTTTTCTTAAAAAAATCAGTTGTAATATGGGATTATTCTGCCAAAATTAATTTTTTTTAAAATTATCAAATACCAAAAATGTAATCTCAAATAGCCCCTAATATTGAATAATCTTGACCGTTAACTCTACCTAAAAACAAACTCAACTAGAGACAAAATTCTTATCCTATCTATACAAATGTTTACTATTTTATATTTTATTGGCCTAATTAATTTTTTTTTCTTGTGGTGAAAGCAAGATATCAATTCTCCATCACAAAGTCACACCAAATTAAAAGTGCTAAATAATCTCACTCACATAGCTATGTATTATTCACCCAATGGTATAGGGAAATTTACACCAATAGCCATAAAAATTTTGGCTTTTTTCCATCTTAACTTTCCAAACAAATTTCTATCAATTAATAAAAGATAAAATACCTCTCTCTCATCTCCCAACACTCTCTTTCACACATCTCTAAAAAGCAAACTCATCAATGACAACATCAGCCCTCGTTTCAATATCTTGTAGTTGTTTTAGTAGTGCAAGAAATGATCCAATCATCCACCAAACCTGAGCGTTAAATTTGGAGACAATTTAAAAATCATACCAGCTCAAGCTCTGCAGCATTGTCGTACAAACTGCTGCTTCCCATTTCAAGGAGACAATTTTCTTGAGTCTCCATTTGTGAAACTGAGACATAACAAACAGACTAATATTTTGGGTATATTTATTTCAATGTAAGTTGTAATCTTTCTTTTCATTTCTCGCATTTTTCTTGAACTTCTGTGTATGCACTGCTACTTTCAGCAAAATCCTCTGTTTGTTTTCTCAGAAAATGTAGGAAAACAAGAAACCTCTGTTGCTTAAAGACTGACGCAGTTCATTCATATGAGTCCCCTATGACTCTTTTTTGTTCAAATAATTATAATAATGATAAGAATAATAATAATCAAGCTTCATTATTACAAAAGCCGAATACAATGGTCACCAAATTACAGGTGCCTGTCGCCAGATTCACCCCGACTCGCAGTTCACTAAAACTCTCTAGCAAGTTCAGAAAATAACTCATACCACTATGTGATGCCGATTAGTGTTGGATTCAGATAGATTATGATCGGATTTCACTTTTATTGTTGCTTTTTACCATCATTGTTAGTTGATGATTCAAGAGTGGAAAGCTGCCTTTGGTTTGACGAAAGGGGAGAAAGAAAGTTGCTTTTGGTTTGTAAAGAAGGGTAATTTGGGGAGAAAAGCGTGTGTTTGGCTAATGTTGATAGAAAAAAGTTGAGAGGGTTAATTGTGAAAATAGCAAAAGTTTTATGGTTATTTTCGTAAATTTCCCAATGGTATAAGAGACTTATAATTTCATGATTTTATGCACACGAGACAAATGAAATTAGTTTTTAAAAAATCTTAAGTTTTGAGGATAATCTATCCTGAATACTACAAATGGCAGAAAATCTCCACCGGCACGGGGCCTATGGGGCCCCATTTTGTTAAGGTTGGATATTGAGCCTAATTTTACCCTCGTCTTATAAAAAAGATCAGGTAAATATAGAACTTTTTATATCCTTTGATTGGGCAGGACGGGTACAGGTATAAAACACTAGCACCTATACCGCTCACTAAACCCATTTGACTATTGACTATTTACTTATTTTTAATGTTTTAGAAGTTAAAATTTACAGCCAAATCAAATAAAGATTCCTAAAACATATACATTAGCACTTAACAGCTTAGTAATCGGAGCAACCATCTAATATAATGTTATGCTAGACATTTAATTGGAGATTTTAGTCATTTAGCGGACTAGACATTTACCTGATCATCTAAAATCTTGTCCTAATAAAAAAAACAAATGACAATAGAACAACGTTTAAATCACGGTCAATTGAAAGGAGCGATAAGGAAATACCAAAATGGAGACTTTTGTTTTGGATCCAAATATTTGGTAATACGTTAGTTAAAATTGAACTTAACAATCATCAAATTATAATTAATATTTACCTAAAATTGAAAATGATTCTTTTAAAAATTTTAGAATAAAATATTGCATATTCAAATTGAGCTAAATAGTTAAAGATATCATTTTTGTATTTTCAATATTCAAGGTGTTAAAAAATATATAAGGGGATATAGGGGATATGAGAAGGAGACGAGTATTTATAATTTTTATCAAATAATACCTGATCCGTACCCGTTCAAATCCACAATGAGTATGAGGATATTCTCTAACAAATGGGTACAAGTTTGAGTATTAGCATCCCTGCATAATACCTAGTCCATTGCCATCCCTATTAAATACTGTAATTCAAAAATTTTTACGAGACATTAATTGATACTGATGGAGTAGTGTAACTTTCATTCAATTAATGATAGGGATCTCAATTTTTTTTTCTCCCTTTTCCGTCCACTCAATCATCAAAAAAAAAAAAAAAAAGAATTGGTTTTTGCCTTCTTTGTTTCAGTTCTTCTTGTTCTTCTTATAAATTAACGACCCCCTGTAGATTGCAGTGTTGGAACGAGACATGTACCCGAGAACATTATTATTAATTTATTATGAAACAAACTTTTCATTTAGCCTGAGCTTAGAGTTTATTAATTAGCAGTACTACCGCCAACTAGACGCTGCTTAAATAATAGATATCATCAAATTACGAATCTATGATACAATGTACATTTTCTTCATATAATTTTAAATCACTAGTATTCCAAAAGAGGAAAAAAAAAAAATCACTAGGACTTGGCTCATGGGTATTTAGTCGAGACTCAAAAGTGTTCAAGCTCATACGGCTACATCAGTCTTCAATAAGAGTAGATTTTATTTAAATTTTGATATAGATATGTCTTAGTAGGGGGAATCTTGGGTGCATTGCTCCCTCTTTACTATCATTGAAAATTATATCTAAAATTTTGAATTTTGAATTGGAAAAATTATACTCTAAAATGGGTTCATAAATGCTAAGTTGGGTAAAATTGCGTAAGACTTTAAATCCACTCTCTAGTCTTGGGATGCATTTGGAATTGAGATTGGGTAGTTGTAATTTTTAGTGTTAGGTAAACACTAAATGTTGTAGTTTAAAAGCTATGTTATATGATTTTTCTATTATATAATAAAAGAATTATTATATCTTTAATAATTTTGTCAAAATTATTATTTAAAATTTATATTTACTACATATTATTAATTTTTATTTTATAGTGACAATTTTTTTTCCACAACAGCTGTAACTTAAAAGTTGCAGCGCCTCAATCCCAAACAGGACATTTCTCTAAGTGAGGGAATAGAGTAAAATTAATTTCTTAGGTCTCCCTCCCCTGAATTGAATGAATTTGAGAGTGAAAAATTGATGTTCATAAGTCTAGATATTCACAGTATATACTAGCCTCCCTTCAAATACACGCATTTTGGAAGTAAACATTTTTCATATGATTGAAATTGAGCCATAACAGAGTTAATCGAGATTGTATAAATTTGAGCCTAACAAGCGACGTACCTCTATGAAAAGAAATAAAGTAGTGCAACTTATATTTTGAGAATTCAAGTAAATTTTCAATAAAATTTGTTATTCGTCCCCACTCGTTTTGAATAATTTACAAAAAATTAAGTTCAAAATTATAGTTTCGTCTTCAGAATCACTTAAAGAGTATGTTAAATCTAAAATTATTTTAAAATATTTGAGAAAAATCAAATTCTCTTTAATAAATTAAAATTTTTCCACTGATTTTGGAAACTAGCTATGCCATAAGAAGAGTAAATTATAAATTTTATTTTAAAATGATATGTCGTCTGCTCTTAAATCTTATTTTAAAATGATAAGTTATGGTGATTTTAACAAATGTCTTTTGCTTCTTTGGCTAACATCAACAAAAGACTCTTATATTTTAACTCTTTTAAGTACTGGTTTGTTTGTCTGTATGGCAAACAAAAAAATGAAAAAATAATTCATCTCTTAGAAAATTCTTCTAATAAAAATAAGTTGGTATATTATTTTCATCAAACTTTTTTTCATATCAAAATAATAGTAATTATAACAATTCTCTCTCTTCAAGAATGATGATATAAAAAATAATATAATATTAAATTAGAGTATCCAAAACATTCACTAAATAAGATTTTTCAAATGAGATAATATTTCTCTCTTCTCATCATCATCATCATCATCATCATCACAAGCATTTTATTATTCTTCTTCTTCATCAGTGTCAACAATCTCATCATCAACAGCGACGATGAGCTTAGTGAGCAACCCGGTATAACAATGAGCTAAGTGGTAGTGTTTCTTCCTTCGACAACGAGCTAAGCGACTACGACGCTATCCAATCGACGACGAAAGCGACGGTGCTACCCACCAACGACAAGTTCTGCCCAGTTCGATCTTTGGGTTCAATTTGAGGTGCTGGATTCATGTGGGTGAGAGTTATGGATTTGCAATATATATAAATATATATTTATTTTAATGAAGGGTAATTTGGCAATATAAAAAATTGAATAGGATAGTTTAATCGGTCCTAGGATTAGAGTTCTAATCCCCAATCACCGATGATTTCCAAATCTAAGTAGAGCCCACCACTTTAATTCCGAATCTCTTCTCCAAATTTTTAAGTAAACATTAGAATAATTTTGATTTCAGCATTCTCACCCTCATTCTCAGTTAATAAACACATGGTTAATGTATCATTTTTTCACATTTTTGAAGAATAGCATTAGTGATTTGAAAATGACAACTCACAAAACTTGATTAAAGTGCACAACTTTAGACTTTCTATTATTTATGAAACTTCTGCTGGTAATTGCGTAATTGATAAAACATCACATTTAAAGCATGATCTTCAAAAAGTAAAAGTGTTTGCATGTATACAATTTTCATTTCATACGTAATTAAAGATCTTGTTTAGTATTGAGATATTGTGAAAAAAATTATATAATAGAAGTTAATAGTGTCATAGTATATAATAAATATGACCTTTAAATAATAATTTTGATAAAAAAATACAAAAGTAATTATAGGTTTCTCATCATATTAGTAATGGATCAAAACAACAAGTTTCTAAGCCACAATAGTTAGGGACCGTATGGGATTGCTTTTAAGAGGGTTAAAAGTGATTTTGAAAAATTAAAAATAAATTTTGGTGTTTGATAAACTTTTTTGGAAATTAGTTTTGGCATAAGCACCCATCCTACACTATATTTTGAGAAGCGGGGAAGGAATATCTTTTTAAAATTTGATTTTGAGAATAAGTATATATCATCATATATATTATAAAAATCTAAAATATCCTTATTAATTCAAAAATAAATCATTAACTTTAATAATAATAATAATAATATTATTATTATTATTGTTATTATTATTATTATTATTATTATTATTATTACTACCAACTATATTGAGATAACAAAATAAAAATAAAATTAATCATAAAAAATTATTTTAGCTATCAATTATTATATATACACAATATAGTAATATAGTATCTTATATTCATGTTTACAAATGCATAAATAAATTTTATTCAACATTATGTCTAATATAGTCATTTATATTCTTACAACAGTATAGTAATAAGATTTATTAAATCGTCTATTTAACTTTTAAAACTCATAGTACTTTTAGAAATAAATTTTACCAAATGTTTAACTAATGCTTTTCATAGTTAATTTTAATACAATGCAACTAAAAATAATTATTTTAAAAGCTACATCATTATCAAATTGTCCTTTATTAATTTTTTAAATAATATACTATTATAACTTTCAAATTACAGTTTCCTAATCTCTAAACAAGACTAAAGTAAGTCCTTTTGATTTGACAATATGATTCGTAAGAATGTTAAAGTTGATTTTTCAAAAACCAAAAAAAGTCTATTTTCATTAACAACGAAAGCAAAAGCCTTTCCATGTAAACTCTTTTTGAATTGGTAACTAGACTTGCTTGGATCTTCTAGAGAGGCCAATGGGATGGGCAGCACATGGCACCGCACGAGCATGTTTCGATGGGGCATGTGGCATGACAAGGCACACACGCGCGGCGGGCCAAACTTAGAATTTTAGACATATAGACCTTAAAAATATGACATGATTAGAGATGAGCTAAAGTACAACATGTGAAAATGACCCACAATAAGCACGTTTCACTTGTTAGTAAAAATAAACTTAAAATTTTATTATTTTACAAATAACTTTAAATTGAATCTTTTAACATATTTTATTAACGAAGTTTTTTTTAAATTCATTTAATCCTTAGTTTTTTTAAAAAAAAATACTCTAATTGATTTATGTTTATAAATTATTAAATGAATAATTGATATCATAATTGTAATAAATAAAATTATGAATACCATGATTTTATAAATATGTATTAATGTTATTATAAACTATAATTTATGAGTCTATATAAGTCCAACATAACAACTAAGTTAACCCTTAATTTTTTTTTTATTGTTGTTATTGTTAAGTATTAAAAAAAAAAAAATTATGCTGTAGGGTCTAACCTAATAATTAATATTACATTCTTTTCTTATTAGTCATTTATTATTATTAAATATGAATTTGAATTTTTAATTTTTAATTCCATTAAATTTAGCTAAAAGTACATAAACAAGGAAAAAAATATACAGTATGACATGACACAAAATACATAGTAGATACAGCACGGTACGAGCACACAGACGCATGGCTTTCTTTTAATAACCGGCCCGGCACGTCAGGCATCGCCAGGATCTTCAATTGTTAAACAATTTGCAATTTTGCATGTGGAAGGAGTCGTTATCGAACGTTGGTCCAGGTCAGATATCGTCATTTTCTTAACGAACTTTAATTAACAGAGTGCCTGTCAATGTCAATTATGGTAAAGCTGCGTGTCTTATTACGCCGCGTGGCATTGTTATTGCGAAATTTCAAACCCCAGTTTATTTTTGTCAAGGCCGGCCGTCCTGCTCTGCAATCTTGGCATTTTGGACCGTAGGATATTTAAGGCGAATAAGTCCATGTCAAAAGATTCCTTCAATCCAAACTTCATAACTTGTGCTTGGCTCCTATAAAAAAAAAAAAAACCAGTGCTTGGCAATCAAAATCTGACAAAAGTAGTTTATTTGACAAAACTTCAATTTTAGAATTGGACAATTAGACCTAATTATTTCAAAAATAGACATTCAAACACTTTTTGTTCATAAATCTTGTTTATTTGAATGAAAATAAAAATACTTTAGTATATCGATCTTGGTGAGCATTAATATACATTATTAATCCTTATAACTTTTTGTCTAAGAGTGATAATATAGCCACAAATTTTTGTACAAATTTATTTTGTACAAACTGATGTGCTATGATAAAATTGGTTGAATTAAATATCTCTTGGTCCACGTGACTTATTTTTATTATTTTGTATTTTTATTCAACCAATGAATTAATGTTAAATCAGTTTGTACAAGATAAATTTATACAAGAGTTTGTGGTTATATTATCACTCTTTATCTAAATAGACATAATTTATTAAGGACGTAGAGTTTGGAATTTGAATGCCATTATAATGAGATAAAGTTTAGCTACCAATTTCTAAAAACGTTAATTTTGTATTACTCGTTTGATAATTTTCATGATATTGTTAAGTTATTGTAAATATTGACTTTCTCCCGTTTTTGTTAAGTAAAAAAAAAAAAAAAATCATCAATGCACTCCCATTTTTTCCTTATCTTTTGGAAAAAAAAAGTTTATTATAATTTGGAAGATATTTTGAAAATTGTCATTCCACGAGGAAATTAATTCAAAATTAACTTATTCCAATATTGAGGTTGGGCAGTTGTAATATAAAGTTCACAATCTTAAAATATTTAATACTACGCATTTGGGATTGATGTTTAATAATTTTAACCTCTGGTAAAGTGTTAGGTAAATAGTAGCTGTTGTAGTTTGAAAGCCATGTTGATATGATTTTTTACTTATATAATGGAGAATCTATTATATCTTTAATAATTTTATCAAAATATTTATTTAAAATATTTATTTACTACATATTTTAACTTTTATTTCATAATTACAGTTTTTTTTTCCACAATTCTGTTTAAAAGATACAATCGCCGCCTTCTAACTATGTAACTTGAAACCTAAATTAATTTGATTTCATTGTATGATGAAATAACTATTATATTTTTAATAATTTTGACTATTTGTGAATTATATTTACTACATCTATTGATTTTTTATTTTATAATTAAAGTTTTTTTTCTACAACTTCTTAATATCAAACAATGCCTAAAACAATATGGATTTAACTATATTAATGCAAACTTTTGGTGTATATCATTTTTTTCTTTTTAATTGTGTCGTACTAGCTAATGGTTCAAAATGGATTCGGATTCTATCATAATTTAATCTCAATGAGGTTTTTGACACCTTTTTTTTCATAATCCTATGGAAAATCTATTATTTACTTTTATCTTTCCTTATTAAACACAAAAAACACGTCATTTGTTTGCTAACTAAAATTTTGGAACTAACAACAGCAGAAGTTAACTCTTTTCTCGTGTACTCATTCGTTATCAGAAAAAGAAATCAACACAGGATTTTCAATCGTCAACGAGGTAACCAAATCCCAGCTTGTTGTAATCTGGGTTGGGCTTCTTGGGCGACAATGAACTGCCCGAGCTGCTCATCTAGCCCAATAGAGCCTAACAAAAAATTTCGCCTAAGCTTCACAGAAATGTTCATAAATATTTTTTTTTCTTTTTTGCGTCATAAAACATAAATTTATTTCAAACACTTTTGGAGCTTAATAAAATTTCCCAACATTTCATCCGACAAAGGTAGTTTAAAAGTGTTTAAGTTAAATTCTAAAATACCTACTTAAAGTCTTAATTTTTTTTTTGATCCCAATCTAATTATAAATTAAAGTGCCATTTGAGATTGAAGTTGAGCAGTTAAAGTGTTGTAGCTTTAAAAAGTTAAGTTGAGCGATTTTATCTTATACGATAAAAAATCTATTCATCTTTATTAATTTTTATCAAATTTTATTAAAATTATATTTATTATATATTATTAATTTTATTTTATACTTAATTTTTTTCATAGAAATTTAGCACTCAATATCCGGAATCAAAGTTGCCAATAGTAATTATGAGTTCACATGTTAAAATATACACAATTCGCATGATAATTTCGATCAACAGTGTTACAAACTCAGTTAAAATATTATATCTGAAATTATTGAGGAAAAAAAACAAAAGAATGTTGTTGTCATGATAGTGACATGTGTCGTGCACATTTGCTGTTGGCTCTTTGGTCTCTAACCTAGCTGGTCGCTAGGTCATGGGTTTGTGTCCTCGCTGTTTGATGCCCGAGCCCAGCGCAAGAACTTTGTACGATACCATATATTTTATGAAGGTGATGATTTACCAATAAGATGAGTAATAAACCAAACGGCGTCGCTTCCTAACCTGTTAGAAATATCAACGCGCTCTGTCGCTCTCTCAGTCTCTCGTTCATTTATTCATCTAACCGGTCAGGGATTAACGAATTAAATAAACAACAACAGTCGTCCGATCCGCAGATCGCAAGCTCATATTTAATCCAACGACTGGGATATGGCCTACCTATAACTTTTATTTGTCGAATCAGCTGCTCTCTCTCTCTATTTAAATTAATCTTTTTCAACGGCCGACGAGTGCTGACGTATCAGAGACGCTTCGTTCACTCCCTCCTCATTTCTCTCATCATCTCCTTTATTCAGAATTTGCGCTCTCTCTTGATCTGGTAATTTTTTCTCCTTTTCTTTTTCTTTTAATTTTCTAAAGCAGATTTAAAATTATTTTTCATTTTTAATTTTTATTTGATTAGAAACATTTTTTTTTCTAGCGTTTAATTAATTAATTACTTAGTTTATTTATTTAATTTTTCTAGCTTGTGAGATATAAATTTTGGTTAATTGCTATGGCTGCTCCACCTGCAAGAGCCCGGGCTGATTACGATTACCTCATAAAGCTGCTCCTGATCGGCGACAGCGGTATGATTTTACATTTTTGTCCCTCTCAATTTCTTTTCAGATTCGTCTTTTCATGTTTGAATTTTGATTCGATTCGACATGCTCAATTACTACTTTGGATCCTGGATGTGAGGCGTGATGTCCAATTAATATCTGTTTTTAAGAAATTTTGAAATTTGAGATTTGTGAATGTGATATTTTATCAATGTGTTTAAGATTGAAGATTTGTAAAATGCTGTTGGATTAGATGTAGATCTAACCGAAGGCACTGTCTTGTGAATTCAAATTTGACAATTTATTATGTTAATGTTCTGCGCATTATATGAAAGAATTTTTTTGTAGTACGCTTCATCTCACCAGGTTGACAGATGAATTTAACTGTGCCGTGCCAACTATCTTCAAATGTTTTTATATGGATTTTGTCATATGCTTTGTAATTACATTCTCTACTAATTATTCCAGTTGTGGACCTTTTTGCTTGTAACATTTGGCTTTAAACGCTATGATTTTGATTTTTGTTGTTTATTTGGAGTTTTATGAAGCAGCTTTGAGTGGTTTGGATATTGAGTTATGTGTTTACTTTTGTGAGCTTTGGGACTTGGGCAGGTGTTGGTAAGAGTTGTCTCCTTCTGCGGTTCTCTGATGGTTCCTTTACTACCAGTTTTATTACAACCATTGGGTAAGTTTGTTATCTTAGTTAAAATTAATAGGGGATTTACTTATATTTTACAATATAAAATGCTAGTGTTCTGACTAGGTTGTATTTTCTTTTGACAGTATTGACTTCAAGATTAGGACCATAGAGCTTGATGGAAAACGAATTAAACTTCAAATATGGGATACTGCAGGTCAAGAGAGGTTTCGAACAATTACAACTGGTTAGTGTGGGCATAAACACTGATACTGAATAGAATTACAGTATAAATGGGATCTGCATTGTTTATCTCCTTTAATTCACACCTTAATTTATAAAAATAAAATAAAATCTATTGGTAATCTAATGTTGCATTCACACGGACCATGTCTTCACCTATGCACATGTACCATATTTAGCAACAAGGTCAAGAATTTATTTGATTAAACGACATAGCCTTTTTGAAAGAAATCAGATGTTGCATTTTGGGTAGATCTGACAGGAAGTTTATTCTTTGAATCTTCTCAAAGACTTTTGGTACAATCATCTTGTTCTTACTCTGTATTGTGTTTCCTGTCAATAATTGAATCAGAAAGGATATCGATGTTATCTAGATGTCTCGTAAAGTACTTGGGTCTTTTACTTTCAATGACTCACAAGATAATTTAACGATTTCTAAAGTCTCTAGCTCTAGCTGTCAGATAATGTGTTGGATTCACAATTTCTTATGAAATTTTTTGTCAAAAGTATTATCAACTGTTCTTACTTGGAGTTGGACCAACATGCTGATAAGACCTGGTTGGACAAGTGTAATTCTTTTCTTTTACTAGCAGCGTTCTAGGGTATTGGCTTACCAGTTTCTTTGAATACAGTTTTCTAGATCTGTGGAGGTGTCAGCTGTTTGATGATTTAATAGATACCATTTCAGGTTTTCTACTTGTTTTTAGTACAATTTTGTAACTTGTGAGGTCTGCAAATGAAATATGCTACATAGCTAGGGTATTTAAGATTGCTTCCATCATCAACTGTTTAAGTCTATGCTGTGACATTCTGTTTGATTGTTGTCTTCCCAGGTTTTGAGCCTCATTGTCTGTTGGTCATTTACAATCATTTTCTTTTTTGGTGCAATTAACACTTTCTTTTTCAATTTTCATCAACAACATTATATTTGACACAGACAACTAATGCACTTTGGAATGACGCATGTTAGGGAACCTCATTCAAAATGTTATGATTTAGTGGCCCTCAGTTTCTGTCATAATTTCTGTGAAAAATAAGGGGCCATAGGTATGGGCTTGTAGGCTATAGTCATTGAAACTGTTGAACCTTTTTTTTCCCCTTTTCTCCTCCTCCTCCTCTGTCGTTAATCTACTTGTGGTTTCCCAAGTTTTCATTTTTGTGTCCTAATGTTACATCATAATTTTCGTTCTCTGCAGCATACACCGAGGAGCCATGGGAATATTGCTCGTATATGATGTCACCGACGAGTCATCTTTCAACAGTAATTGCTCCCTTCATTTTATCATCAGAAGTTTAGATTTCTAAGCTTAGGTTGATCATTCCTCTATTTTGATTGGATATCTGGATCTGAATGTTTTATTTTCCAAAAAAATTATACATGGCACTGGACATTATTTTCCATGATGCTGCAAATGTTACTGCTACCAGCATTGTCTTTTTGCCGCCTCTTTAAATGGTGTTTATTCTCGCTTGTTCCAAGCTTGTTTGAAATTTAGCTGTTAACTTCCTGTGTTCAGACATTAGAATTGGATCCGTAATATCGAACAGCATGCATCTGACAATGTAAACAAGATTCTGGTGGGTAACAACATGGACTAAAGCAAAAGGGTCTGTTTTCCTTCACTCTTCCTCTCTGTTTCTGCATTTATATTTATGCGTGCTTTATAATTTTTAGTGTAATTTTTGTCGTTAAGTTGATAAGAAACATCTTTTTCAGGCTGTCCCCACTTCAAAGGGCCAAGCTCTTGCTGATGAATATGGCATCAAGTTCTTTGAGACTGTATGTACTTTCTCATTTTCACATTTAAGTTGGTGCAATATATTGTTTGGGTATCCTGAAGAGGCTGTTCATTACAGAGTGCAAAGACAAACCTAAATGTGGAGGAGGTTTTCTTTTCAATTGCAAGGGACATCAAGCAAAGGCTTGCAGATACAGACTCTAGGGCTGAGGTAAGATGGTTTTTCTTTTGTCTTTGTCAGTCATAGAATATCCAACTTAATAGTCTTGAGTTGTTTAGATTCCTGAGATCCCAAGTGAGAATTGTTTCTTTTAGTTTGATATTTATATTTTTCCAATGTTTTGAGGTTGTACTTGGTTCCATTTGTATCTTCTCCAAGACAAGTTTATAATGGAGTATTTTTCTTATATACTGAATCATTCATTTTCTGTATCTTTTCAGCCTCAGACTATCAAAATTAAACAACCTGACCAGTCAGGTGGGGCTGCCTGTTGCCCAAAGATCAGCTTGCTGCGGTTCTTAAGCAATCTATGCGGGTGAGATCACATGGGTATATGTCAAGGCAATCATTTTGGTTGGGACGACTAATTTTGTCAACTATATCATTGGTGCTTGTATTGTTCTATCATTATTTTACAACTACCACACGCTTGCTTGTGAATGATAGATCATCTGTGTTTGGCATTAATTATATTATATTAGTTCCTTTCATTTCTTTTGTTCCTTGTGCTGAAAAACCATGTAATGCCTGTTATTTTGCTTTTTCGATACTGAGAATTAAATAGAAGCAGCCTTCTTTTCTCTGATACAAGCTATGTTTGCTGCTATGTCTATCTAGTACGAAACTTTTACATCAAGCTCATCCTCTACTGGGTTAAAATGTTCCAAAATTGATGCTGATGAGTACTGAAGTTGAACTGATAGAAATTTTGGAAATGGATATAGTAGTGGGCATGACCATCAATAGATCTACATACAAACTTGGTGTATAAAGTTTGTATCATGTTATCGCGTATCAAGTATTAAGTTGATTGATTTTCCTGTCATATGGTTATTGTTATGTCTATTATCAAATTACCTATAAAATCATATATTAGTTGTGATACAAAATTTGTTATATCAGATGGTATTGATATTTGATAAGCATATTGTATTCTCAAATTTGAAATGATTCAAGCACCTTTCTTCTACGGCGAGGAATCCCACCGTCTCATCTAGGAATCCCAATAACTCATCAGGAGCAGAAAATGATATTCCATTTTGATCTTTTGAGAAAATGCGGTTATTGTAACACAAGATATGGTGTCTCCAAAATGAGCTGCAGCACCTTCATTTGCCATGTTTGTAGTTACTTCCATTAATGAAAGCACTACTCTCTTGGGTCTGACTGTAATGTCATCATCCTTTTTTAAGGAGTAATATCATTTGGGTCCCTGACTCTTGAGTCTTTCGTATTCACAGCTAAGGACGTAATTGTTCAATGACCCTAATAAAATAACTAGTGCCCCTTAGGCCCTTACAATGTTGAGGTTGACCTTGTGTTTAACTAAACTCCAAAGGGTATTACAGTCATTGCATTAGGGATACGCAGAAACTTGATACAGATAGGAAACGAGGTTAACTTCATGAGATATTGAAAAACTTCAGGGACCCTGGTGTCGTTATCCCTGTTAATAATCACCCACAATTTATCTCATACGGTGGGTGCACGTGAATGGAGTTTTAAGTTTATGGAGAGTCGGGTGTGGTGGGGCTGCGTGCTAACAACATAAAGCATGAGAAAACAAAAATGATGATATAACCGTAAGGCCAATTGTTGTAGGGACTTTAGTGCCCAATGTCACTTTGACCATGGACCGACCTTTATGAGTTGATTTTATAAGGAAACGCTTCACGTTTCCTTTACTTTCTATTTTCTGCTTTTTCGCCCATTAGGGGTTTGTTTGACAATCTGCAAAAAGTCGAAGGTTACTTTTAATAATCGAGCCATTATTGATTATTTTGTCCAGTAAAGTTGTAGCTCAGCCTCCAATAATGGAAACGTAATCAAATAATTCATGTATCAGTGGGCCGAGTTGCCATACGATATTGACTCTACATGATTTAATTCTCGATTTTTTCATCACAAGTGCGTGTGATTGGATGACATTTATCTATGATCGACTTCAAAAGTGGTAAATTTGAACGCACCGTTCGGGATAAATTTATAACGATATTTTTAGACCAATAAATATTTAGAGCAGTATAAGATGTCATTTGGAAGAATTTATTAGACTGTATGGGTTTGGAAATCAATGATTAAGATTAGACACTTCAAGATATTTATAAAAAAAAAAAATCTAATACAAAAGAAATAGTGTTGTTCTTTTCCTTTAAATATGACACATATCCTTAAAAATATTCACTTCTTTTAATCTAAAGATAATATCTAACCATATTTTTATGCACTTTTCTCACCACCAGCCTCCACTATATAAATGTCATATTCAATTCACCTCTTATTTATATAATGGATTGGTGATGACTTGTTCTCGAAAACGTAGGCCAAATGTCGAACCACATAAATATTTTTGTGCTCTTTTTATTCATATTTGTTTTACTATATTTCAATTTAAGATGAGATCATTCACGTATGAGTTTGCTTGAGCTAACTTAGTTATGCTAATTATTCTTACCGAGTTATCTCAGTATACAATTAAGCTACTCCTAAGCACACATTAGCCTCATATTAACCCATACGGGGCTCTATTGAACTCTTTCTATTATTTCCCATATAACCACCTTAATTTACTATGCATATTATTTTAGTCATCATCTGGTGCACCTCAGATAGTCCATTTGCTCCAAATATCAGGAAAAACACACAAAAATCTAAACTAAACACAAGTTCTCATCAAATATAGATTTATTTTTTTGAATCGGACTTGAATTGGATCCAATAAGGACCTCTCAATTACTTTGAATCGAATTCTAACGGAAATTTAACGAAAGCAACGAATATCGCCTCACTCGAAATAAGATAACAGCACTGCTACTTTATTATGGATAGAATTGGCCGTTTGGTCAGAAAGAAAGAAAGAAAGACGGGATTACGTAGAAAGGGTAGTATTATTATTCATTTGCCAAAACGGCCTATCTCTTCAAGCCTAACTCCGCATATGTGCATGGAATTGCAACGTACGAGGCCTAATCCAGTTTTCTATTCCGCGTACTAAGTAGTATCGGATTGGATTGAGCACTTACGGAGGAATCTCTTTGTGGCGGGGCTTTGATGTTGTAATATACAATGAAAGAAATAACACAAAAGTAACTCCACCAAGTGAAAAAGATTCATCACAACAACGAGCAATAATTTCCGGTTTGATGAAAGTGTTTTTAATTATTTAGTGCATAATGGAGGAACTTTGAGAGATGAGTGGAGTCTGGGTATGAAAGCGTTATCATATTCGGAATCATGAATACGCTAGCAACTTGTGCTAATGTCAAAGCTGCCCCTCACATAGAATCATTATAAATTGCCTTCCCAAAAATGGTTTGGGTTCAGTGCGGGCTCAAGAGACACAAATGAAGAACCAAATGCTTAGTTTGTTCAATAGGACGAGGCCATTCATTGGTGTCATTTTCATGCAAGTAGGTTTTGCAGGAATGGATGTTCTGTGCAAAGCTGCATTGAACAAGGGCATGAGCCCTTATGTCCTTGTTGTGTACCGACACGCTGCTGCAACAATCGCCATGGCTCCTTTTGCAGTCATTCTGGACAAGTAGCACACTTCCTTCTCACGCTTGTTCTTTGCAAACACTCAATAAAAATTTGAAATAAAATGAATGTTTTCTGATTGCCAATGTTCTGTTTTCTTATTTAACAGGAAGATACGACCAAAGATGACACTGGCAATCTTAACAAAGCTACTGTTGCTGGGATTGCTAGAGTAATTTTCTAAACTGAAACATGTTTGTACCATCGCTTAACTCAGCTCATTTTCTAACCTACATCATGCGTACTTGTAGGCCAGTTATAGACCAGAACTTGTACTTTATCGGGATGAAGTATACAACGGCGACATTTGCAGCTGCTATGTACAATATTCTTCCTGCCATCACCTTTCTAATGGCTTGGATCATCAGGTCTCCACAAAATTTTTGCAGAAGCATGAGTAAGAAATAACAGCTTTTATAAACTGCAGATTTGAAACTGCTCCGTTTTTGTATACAGGCTTGAGAACGTGAATCTTAAGAGCATCCGCAGCCTAGCTAAGCTGATTGGGACATTGGCAACAGTTGCAGGAGCCATGGTTATGACCCTGATAAAAGGTCCAATTCTTGAATTATTCTGGACAAAGGGAGCAGAAAATCATGGGCACCGGAGCAATGGGACAACTACCCAATTCAATCAAGGGTGCTCTAATGATCACAGCTGGCTGCTTCAGCTGGTCCTTTTTCATAATTCTGCAGGCGAGTGAATCCCACATATTCAAAATTTCCCATGAGTTTTAGACTATTACTAACACTTGCCACTTTGTTTCTTTAGGCAATTACATTGAAAGCATACCCCGCCGAGCTCTCTCTTACCGCTTGGATATGCTTCTTTGGCACAGTTGAGGGCACTTTAGCCGCGCTAATAATGGAAAGAGGAAAAGCTAGCATCTGGGCCATACACTGGGACACTAAATTAGTGGCTTCTGTCTACAGTGTAAGAATCTAAAAGCAATTTAGATATAATAGAAAGATCTGTCGTCCAACAGTAGTTAATATAAGACTCAGTGTAACTACTCCTTATGGCAAACAAGGCGATTTCAACATCTAACTGGTAACATGAGAGAGCTAATCCTAAAACCAGAGCTCTCAGGACCATCTTCTTATTTCAATCTCAAATCTTACCTCTTTGATCTCTTTCATCCAAAATGGAGATGGTCTCAATAGATAAAAAAAAATTCCTGGTTACTGAAGGTAAGAATTGCGATTCTGACATTAAGAGACGTGTACCTGCAGGGGATAATATGCTCAGGACTAACTTACTACATTCAAGGAATAGTAATGAAAGACAGAGGCCCTGTTTTTGTAGCAGCTTTTAGTCCTCTATGCATGGTCATTGTGGCTATTATGAGCACCATCATTTTGGCAGAGCAAATGTACCTTGGAAGGTAAGTACATATATAAAGCTTTCACTACCAATATAATCACAATCCTAAAGAACGAAGAAACTAACTGAGATTATGCTTTGAAGGATCATTGGTGCCATTATCATAATCGGAGGCTTATATCTTGTTGTCTGGGGTAAAAGCAAGGATCACAAGTCACCATCACCATCAACTGATGAGCATCTACCACCAGCTGAGCAAACAAACAATACAGGTAGCAATGGAAAGGAAAATTTTGGTCGTTAGGTAACATAAATTGATGTGTGATAAGAGGAATTGCTGCAAGTAAATGACAATAACAATGCAAAAGGGACCCTATAACTGTCAAGAATTTAACTCCCCTTGATCAAGGCTTCAAATTGCATGTATCTCAGAATTCAGCAACAGCAAAATTTGGTTTAATTAGAATGCAAGTGAATCGTCTAATAATTGACCTTTAATCAATCATGCGCCAGATCTTCCTTTGACTGTATATTGTCTTTTCACATGGCCATCCAAGTCCAACCAAGAAAATTTTCATTACTAAAATAGTTTGGGTTGCAATAAATTTGTGCCCTCCAGTACAAGCATCTTAGAACCAGTGAATTTTCACTATTTCAACCCGTGATGAATTTTTGCCCATTGATAACCACTTAATTTAAGTCCTTTTTTTTTCCCCAATATCGATGCATCCTTAGATTTTATACAGCTTATGACATGCTTATAAAAGTACTAATTATAGCACTAATTATCTAAGCATGCTACTGAAACCTTTTACAATTGCAAAACGTATATATTCTGTCAAAGAAAATAGGTATTTTGTATGCAAATCACAAGCTAATATTTCTTTATACACAGAAATTCTACCTAGAAGAAAATTTTGAATGATAATCTATACTTCAGATATACATACTCGCAGATGCATAAAATTTCAACATTTCATTTCTTACACTTTGTAAGCAAATTGTGGACACTTGCAAATAAATACCTCTGCCCTTCTACTCCTGGTAACATGGTACTATGTAATTATAATCTGGAAGTTAATAACATGTAGCTTTGAACAATCTAGCAAATATAACCAAAAGCATACTTACCACAGTGAATTTGAATGTTGTTGCTCTAGGGAAAACACAGAGACAACAAAAGTGAAAACAAAATGATTTTCTACCATTAAAATACTTTCCAAAGTTTTACTATAAAGGATTAGTAATGTCGCCGCTAATTTGGCCAACTAGATTCAAGGACTTGTGTCAAACTAATTAACCGTGAAAAGACTTGGTGATGCTGACTTCTGCAGAACCAACTCTAAAGAGCTCAGGCTATTCTCTGTCATAACAACCTACAATTTCTAACATGATTTCCATGGTTGGAATGGAAAAAGAAACTATTAAGGATATACGTTGGATATCACGGAAAAGAGATCGCAGAATACATTCATAAACTTCCTTTCTGATGAGAAGTGAAAACATTGCAATTTCATTCTTAACCTTAGATTCAGTTACAGAAAATTAGCTGCTATGATCTAATAAACCCATAAGAAGGTCACATTCTTTCTCAAAGGTTGATATCCTACTTTCACAATGATCCCTAACCCTCAAGTTAGGAGTAAGAAAAAAACATTCAAGCCCTTTAATTAGTGGTGCAATCACCATTAACAAGTACAACGTGTTGCCAAAAAAGCCACTCCTATGCACAAAACAAAACATCCTAACTTACAATTTGGGGAAAGCTGCTTTATGACAATTGCTTCCCTTCTTCCTTCCCATATATACGCTGAAGCTCACGGGTTGCAGCTAGAAAGGACTCTGAAAAAGAGCAGGAATAGCAAATGTAAGGTAATATGGTGAATCAACAGAAATATCTTTGAAATACAAATAAGGCTTTTCTTTTCTTCTTCTTCTGTTTCCATCAGAAAACAGTGGAAATTTGTAATATCAAAATGGCAAAAGAAACACAATTGTATTAGATAGCTCGCATTACCTTTCCATAGACGGAAGGACTTCTGGTTGATTGGGAGCCAGTAATTGTCTGAATAACTTCAAACAACATATTCTGAGGTGTGCTCCTTAGCTCTTGGACAATCCCATATATAGTCTTCCCATTTTCAAAATAAATGTGATTGTTTGGGTGTTTTGCAACCAGCATGACGCTCAAATTCATAAGCATTAATAACCTATAAGAAAAAGTTGGTCAGCCAAGATTCAAGCTCCAAACTGCCCTTCATAGAAAAGCTAATGAATAAACTACCTTTGAGTAATTACAGGACTGACAGCTACACTGATACCCAGAACCTTTAATAACACCACGGAGCTCCTTCTACCAAGCATAAGAAAAGCAGCATGTCACCAAACAATAAGCTAATCTAGAAGATGACCAATAAGCACTAAATACTTATTGCAATAAGCTAATCTAGAAGATGACCATTAAGCACTAAATACTTACCTCACGTGACCAGGCGATATACTTAACAGGAACTCCATCCAGCATACCAGTCGATAGCAAACTTCTGACATTTGAAGGAAAGTTGTTTGAAGTGACCTTCTTAGATGGTTTTAGGTCTTCTTTCTTTCTTGAGTTATTTTCAGCACCAGAGATGGTTACATGTTGACTAGACATGAGTGTATCAGCATTTGATTTAACAAACGCTTTCTGATTTAATGCTTCTGATGTATTGACAGAAGATTGGCCAATCATCACCCCATAAGTAGATAACAGCGTCCCCGAGGGATTTCCATCATCATCATCATCATACCCCCCAAAGGAAATGATAGTACTCTCTCCCTTATTATATGACTGTCCAACTGATAAACTACTTGTATCATCCTTATTATAAGTGTTAACCATTGATATGGTACTGTCATCTCCTTTGTTATAAATGTGACCTGCTGATATAGCATTCTCCTCTACCTTGTTGTAGGTTTGACCCATAGAGATCATACCATTGTCCTCCTTGCCGAAAGAATGAGACATTGGCAGGCTATCATTATTCTCTTTGTATGTCTGACCAATCGATAGGTTATCATTCGCCTTGTTATAGGGTTGGGCCATTGATATGAAAATGTTATTCTCCCTAGCAAAGGTATCACCCATAGACATAATATTAGCATCACCTTTGTTATAAGCAAGACCCATTGATATAGAACTGTCGTCAGCCTTGTTGTAAGCATGGGCCATTGATATGGTATTGTTATCTACTGTATCATAGCCATGTCCCATTGATACTGCCATAACATTTTCCGAGTCTTTAACCTGGCTGACCTTTACTTTTCTAATCCCATAACTAAGACCTCCCCTATGATCTTCCTGTGCATGTGACATAGATAGACCAAAGGAAGAATCATTACCAAATAAATCCTTTCTTCCAGGATCAAGTTTTTCTGCAGTAACTGAAGTAACATTTCGATCATCAAGATTGACAGCTCTGGTTGTTGGAGAATCAAATAAACGTTCACCAAAAGGGCCAGAGATGGAGTGGAAACTGGACGTATGACCCCATGCTGGAACATTCGAGTTTAACAATCCTGAAAAAAGGTTGCTGCTTGGAACTCCTATTGCCTGTTTCTTGTTGGGGAAAAGCTCGGCCTCAGGACCTTCCATGAACCACTGATGAGAACGCTTTGGATCAAGTTTAGAGGAATTATCATAAGCCATCTCACCATCATTCAAACACTCAGCACCCTTTGCCATCCAAAAGCCTTGATTCTGTGAGGAAAGTAACCCTATAATTACTTAAAGAAGAAGGTTCCATGATATGATTATTATGAAAGAAAACAATGGAAGCACTCAACACACATCATTAAAATATAATATGAACTAAACTATGACAAACATACCATCAAAGCTCTCTCGCTCCTTATCCAATCGGTACAACTGTTTTAGTTCTAATACTTAATGATAAAAGCTGACCAAAGAAAACAAAGAAAAATTCATGGTTAGAAAGTTAACCTGCAGTGTTATACCATACCGTTTCTCCATCTTCCCACTCATGGCTTTAGTTCTAAACTACTTCTGTTGCCAGCCAAAGTCAAAACCAATAACTAGGAGTCACTTAAAAGTGCGTGCTCAAAAAAAAAAAAATGGTTACATCAAAATCTTTTACCACTATGCAAAGAGTAAGAGATACCGGAATTAACTTCAAAGATAACTATCAATAATAAATTCAACACCCATGGTCCATCAAGATTGTTAGAGACATACTTACCCTCTACATGAATTGATAAGCAGGGTGAAAACAACCTAGACCATAAAAATGTTAACTCCCACTACCTTGTCCTCCCAGAGCAAGTGATTATACAAATCAAGTAAGTGTTGGTAATCTAACCATGTCAACCATGCAAGTAGGGAATGCAATCAGTGTAAAGACTGAAAAATATCCACAAATAGTAACATAACATCACAATTCTCACATTTACTGAAATATGCCCTCAAACTTTAACTTCAAATCAAAATGTCATCAGAAAGAAGCGAAACATACCATTTTGCCACTTTTCTGTCAAACTTCCTTTCAAGTTACTTTTAAGCTCCTCCTCGTTTCACTGTTAGATTCAACAGCTATATATATTCACACCCTTCAAAATGTATACCATGCCATTGAGGCCATTGATTGTTGCACGTCAAATACCAAATAACTGACTGCAAAAAACACAATCAATCTTCGAAAATTTAGAACGCCACTCGATAGACTGAAATTATCTGCCAAATGCAGTAATATTATCAACAAAAACTGTATTGAAAAAATCAACACACACTGTTCAGTGAGTAGTAAGTAACTGTAAATTATATATATATGTCAAAAAAATGTTTAAAATCAAAATGTTTATATGCTAAACACCGTACAAGTGTGACACTCAGTGGAGATGAACATTTAAATCGAAAAAGACAATCCTTTATTTATCTACAAAGATTATAATACCCTAAACCCTAAGGCTTTTGAAAATGAAAACGGAGATGGAGAGAGATACTCATTCGAAGTACCTGTAAATAGATACACTCAATGGCCGTATGATCTATGATCGGAAATGAGGAAGTTTCCAACGGAAAGACAGCCGGGGATCGTACGGGCGAGGATCTCCGGCGAGATCTAAGAAGTGGGACAAAGAGAAGAAGAAGAAGAAGAAGAAGAAAATGCTTTTATTAATTTATTATCGGATTGAGATATTTAAGGTTTTTGGTGTGTTTGAAGAGGAGTGAGCTGATGATATAGACGGTGGTGCCCTGCACGATCGCGATTCAGGACCCGTAGAGCATGATCTCTGCCGTACACGTGGAAATTGGACAGTGCGATCTTGTCCGTTCACTGTCTGGCTTTACGCCAGTTGAAACTTGAAAGTGATGTGGATGCGTTATGGCCCCCGCGGGCGAGCCAACGAGTTCCCATCGTCGAGTCAAGGATGCGTTTGTACTTAATGACTGAGTGGAAATTGCACTTCTCTGCGGTGTCGTCCAGGCATGATTATATATCGGGTGACACATGTTTTGATAAATTTTTAAAAAATAATATATTATTTAAAAAAGGCAGTGGCTACCTTAGATTAGTTCTAAGGTAGACCATCCATCACAGCCATTGGATGCATATACTTAAATTTAAAACAATTGTGACAGAGTGCATCTAATGGTTGTGGTGGATGGTTTACCTTAGAGCTGATTCAAGATATCCAAACCCTAAAATTATTTAAAAATATTCAAATATGTGATATTTCGTTAACTTTATTATTAACTTTTATGGAAATAATAAATTAATTATAAGATAACACTTTTGCCCCTAGAATTAATTATAAAATGATACTTTTGACCTGTAATAGCTACAAAATAATATTTTTATCCCTACAATTAGTTTTAAAATATATTTTTGTCCTTATTAAATTATTTTTATTTTTTAAATAGAAGAAATTATAAAAAAAAATTGCATCTAAGTGTAATTGATAGGTTTTTTTTGTTAAATCATACAATTTTTTTAAAAAAATTATTGTTGAATCAAATAAAATTTTCTTATTAATTTTAACAACAAAGTTTGATATAACAAGAATTTTTTTTTAAAGATTTGTTTGATTTAACCAAAAAAAATGTTACTCATACTTAGGTGTAATTTTTTTATTTTTTTTCTATTTAGAAAATAAAAAAATTGACTAGGGGTAAAAACATATTTTATAACTAATTGTATGGATAAAAATGTAATTTTGTAGCTATTACAGGGGCATAAACGTTATTTTATAATTAATTTAGGGGCAAAAGCGTCATTTTATAATTAATTTACTATTCCTGTAAAAGTTAAAGGCAAAATTAATGGATTGTCACTTACTCGAGTATTTTTAAAAAATATGTCATTTTTTAAAAATTTGTCAAAATATGTGTCACCCAAGGTAAGTCTTATATAATTAATTTAGTGATGAAATTTTAAAAAAGAAAAAGCAATTATCCACTAAGATTTTTTATTCCAATTGTTACAAGGCAAAAAGGGAAAGCCACCAAATTGAATTCAATTCAATTATCCACTAAGCACCTCTTTTTTTTTCCGGCTTCTTAAAAAATAAACAAATTTTTTTTTCTTTGCAGAATTTCATCCAAATCTTATAAATATATCATTATTTCACTATCATCTAAACTACGTGAGAGAATTTATTAGAGTATCAATAGAATGATTATTTTACCATTTTAATGTAAAATTACTATTTCACCCTCGCTGAATGGCCAAAAAATTAGATGACTTTGATTATTCTTTGCAATTTAGCTATTTAAATAAAAAATGAAACAAAATAACCAAAATTAAAACAAAAAATAATTAAAAGAATTAAAACCCAAACCTAATCCCAAACTCAATCTAATAACCAAAATAAAACCAAACACTAAACCAAAGAATTAAAAGAATTCAAGCAAAGAACCAAAAAAATAAAAGAATTCAAGCAAAGCACTAGGGAAAAAAAAAAAAGTAAAAGCATCAGCAGCAACAAGACACAAAGCTAATAATCTTCAATCTCATTCAAAACAAAACCAGTTTTCTTGCTTGCCCGCACCAAATTCAGCCTCTTCTTCTTTTTTTCCTTTTTGATGGTTGGCCTCTTCTTTTTCTCCAACATAAATTGTAGTCTCATCTCTTCTTTTCGAAAAAATTTTCTCTTTTCAGTCAAATAAAAATTGCAACCTCTTCTCTTCTTAAGATTTTTCAATCACAATCTGCCAACATGGCACCCCGCCACAAGGGATGGCAATGGGAAGGGTAGGGGAGGGGACTGATATCCCCGTCCCCATAATAATTTTTTAAAGGAATCCTCGTTCTCTCTCCGAATAATAAAAAGGAATTCCCGAGGGTCCCCGGTCCTCGAAAAATTCCTAAATAACTAATACATTTTTAGTTTCTAAATTTGATTTAATCTATTAAAATAAAAAATTTAAATAAAAGTAAAATTTGATAATATATCCTAGTAAAATTTGGATGTTATAGCTTTAGCTTTAGTTTTTGTTTTATTAGATAAATATAAAAAATTTTGGGCCAAGCACTTTTGAATAAGACCTAATTAAATAGTAATTTAGGACTCCAATTTGTTAGTTGGGCTTGAAAATTTCATAGTATATTTGTATAAATATTTTAATATTTGTTATTTATACTAATATTTAATTTTTTATAATTTATAGTTTATTATTTATTCATTACTATTTATATAAAAAAAAATTAGAATTAAACCACATCATCAGATGCTGGGGTCAACCAGATCCAGCACTCCTATTATTCACTCCATCGTGCCTCACCACACCAAGTTACTGCCACTGTTTATTGTTCACCAATCATGCACCTTTTTATTATTATTTGATTATAAATTAAATAAAATTTAATTTTGATTTTGGTAGTGTGTGGCTCTTGAGTTAGGGTTGGGGTCGAGCATTTTTCTTTCTATTGAATTAAAGGATTTTCATTTTGATAATTTGTGGTGTTGAATATTTTTATTTGGTCTAGGGTCGTTTTTATTTGTTAAAATTAAATGACAATTTTAACCTTCTAACATTAGTAAATTTCTAACAAAGTTTAGACGGCAATGGAGGAGAAAAAATAATGACAACTTCACATGGAATTCTGTAAAAAAAAAAATGTATACTTTTTAAAATGTGCGAAAAAAAGAATGATTGGTGGATGATTGCCCAAAATTTTTTTATGGAAAACCAAAAATTGAAGATCATTTGTAATTTTAGTCATTTCCCCCTATTTTATTGTATTTATAGCCAAAAATATATATTGTTTATTTATGTTATTTATTTGGTATTACTAATCCTCTTTTATGAAATCAAAACGATTAATAAATTGTAGATAATTGAATTTTAAATTAGGGGCAAATTAAAACTTTTTAAATTAACTGAGCTATTCTAACTATTTTAAAACTCAATGAATTATTTTCATAATTTCAAAACAATGCCAAGGCTTATTTGAAACTATGATTCAAAACTTATCAAAAGCTTCTTGTTGTGGCCATTTTCTATAGTGTTTTTATGAAATTACTATAATTTAGAAGTTACAAGAAAAGTATATAGTAAACATTAACTGCTGTTGTAGTTTAGTAATTAAGTTTGATTTCGATTTTACATTATGATGAAAATTTATTATATCTTTACTAATTTTGTCAAAATTACTATTTAAGAATTATATTTACACAAATACCTTAATTTTATTTTATAGTTCAGTTTTTTTCTATGGTAACTATAGTTTAAAATTTACCACACCTCAACATTAAACAAGACTCTAGAAAAAATATTTAACCTTTATTTTTTTTTATTTCTTTGTATGTTAGAAGAATAAAATAGTCAACTTAATTTCATATCAAAATAATTTGAACGTTTTCTTCAAGGCAGCCTTGACAGTCAATGGACCTTAGTTGTAAAAGAGAAATTAGAGGGGATTTTTTCGATTGATTTTGCAAACTACGAATATCATATTTGATTTAGACAAACAATACGGACTTAACTGTAAATTACGTATTAATTAGTGGGTTTGGTTAGAAGGTAAGTGGGGTGGAAAGATAACCAGCAGCTGTACATGGATGTTAAGCAAATGATGGGCTTTAGAGAGATATTAACCATGGGCTTCAAATTAAGGTGTGACGCTAATAGCACCTGATGATCCCTCCAAAAATACCCCTTGGTTAAGGTGCAATAACTGAATATCTCCTCACATGAAATTTATGATGTTTTTACCTTTTGCTTTTGGATTAGTGAATGTAAATGATTTCCATACTTCATAAATATCGTTAACTTACCAAAAAAATGAAAGAATGGGAATAAATTTTGGGTGGGGCCCAAAAAAATGAAATGAGGAATGAGACTCATTTTTTTATGATGTGAGAATAAAAATAGAAGAATAAGAAGGGAGAATGAATCGACATTTTTACCATTAAATAAAATTAATTTTTTTTACCTCATTTAAATAAATAAATAATAATAATAACAATGATGATAGCAACAACAACAATAATAACAATTATTATTATTATTACTATTACTTTATAATTATAATTATAGTAATAATTATTATAATAATAGTAATAATTAATATAATAATTATAATTGTCATTATTTTACTAATATAATAATTTGTAACAGTAATAACAATGGTAATAACTATATTAAAAATAGTTATTATTTATTTTGTGAATGAACAAATACATAATTGCAATTAAGGATATTCTAATGATTTGCAACGGTCAATTTTGATTTTAAGATAAAGTAAGCACATTATGAGAATACAACACATTCCGATTCTAATTTCTATAACTCAATTAAATAATTTATTTTGATTTTCATTTCTTATTTCGATTCAAATTCATTCTAATTTCACCTTATTCCAATTCCTGCCCTATAGAGAAGTAAACGAGCCACTGGAGCTTACGAATTGGATTAAGATAACTTTTGAGCTTTTAAATATCTTGTGCTATTTGTCCTTTAGTGCCAGTATAATTAAAATTTAGCAATTATCGATATACTTTAAACACATCGTATCAAACGTGTGTGAATACTTTTCAAGTGTATCACTCATATACCCTAAGTTGACAAAACACTTATGTCGTCTACCAATCCATTAACTTCCGTCATAAAAGTACATCATATGTAATCTTTTAAGAACTAAACTTTGATTAACAAAATGACATGTCATCCCATTTACCATTAAAAATGACATGTCATATGATAAATATTAATAAAATGACATGTCATCCCATTTATCAGATAATTGTTAATAATTGCTAAAAAAAACTACTTTGCAATCGAATCTACTCCCCCAAATTATAACCTAAATTTTTGAAGATCTACTCCTCCAAGCTCCAACTGAAATTTTTTATGGTAGAATATGCATAATTGTAAATAATATGTTGTTAATAATTTTTATGGTATAATATGGATATTTTTATGGATAATTGTTAATATTATAAAATTATTAATAATTTATTTTTAATAAAAAATGTATTATTAATAAAAAAATAAAAAATTGTGTATTGAATATTTACGTTAATTTTGGAGAAAATTTATCTTTTACCTCATTTTGAGTTTCTGTAAATAGTCAATTTCAAGAATTAACTTTCAAGTTAACGGATTTGACCAATGTTTTTGTTAACTTAGTAGATACTTGATACACAAAAAGTGCTCATTATTTTAATGCTTCGACAATTTAAGCCAAGATAATGATCGATAATTTTCCTAAAATTTAACTATCTTTTTTCTTTTTAATTTATTAATCATTTATTACTTGATTGAATTTTGTTCAAAAATTCAGATCATGAGAATTCTAATAAGAAGAAATTTGAGGGATTCATTCAGGAATGGTACATTTAGTGGTTAGCTATTATAGTTTTGTGTACATAAAATTAAGTCCGAATAATGCTATATTTACAACAAAAAAACATAAAATTTAATACAAAAAATACATTAGACAAATTGGTATGAACTTATTTTTTTTTATATTCGAGTGAGTATATGCTATTTTTTGTGTTACTTGTTATGAACGTATCATTATTGATTAAGTCTAATGCATGATAACTCATTTATTATGCTTTTAAAATAAGACAAATTGAATGATATATATTGACAAACACGCTGAGAAACTTGAAAATTGCAAAATTTTTTCAACGATGGATGAGATACAGTAATAGCAACAAAATCGATAAACGAGGTAAGTCTTTAGGGAACAAATGCTCCATCAACTCACATCTATGCTCCTCTAGACACCTCTTTTGTATCCCAGTTCTTTCTGCAACAGAACTTTTCTTACATAAAAGCCATCCTCCTTTTGATTTTACACTTCCTTCAATCAAGTCTCTGTCTAATTCTCTACCCAAAAACAAAATAAGTTAAAAAAAGGAAGAAAAAAAGTAAAATAACTCCAAAAGCTGGATCACATTCTCTTACACTTAATCAGAACTGAGCAACACTTGATTAGTTCCAAAATGCAAATGCGTGTGACACCTGTGCCCAGTGATCCAGCCGCTTCTATATCCATTCCTTTCTTTAATGTCCTTTTTTGGCTTATAAACCACTCCCCTGCTCCATTACCAACTCATCCAATCATCATGCTCTTAACTTCCCATATATTTACAGCAACCCCAATCTTCATCATGCGTGCCACGAGCAAGCATGCACCCCAGTCCCACATTTAAGTTTAATTATATTCTCTCCTTCTGATCTATCACAGTATTGCCTTGAGCTAATAGGCCTATACATGTTTCCAATATGAAAATCATTACCCACTCAGACATGCCGTCCCAAACAGCTAAAAAAAGGCAGGACGATGCTTATCTCGGTGCTTGTGCCGAGTTACCAGACTATCTCACAGCTGTAATTTCACTATTGCACTGTGAGGATTCTCTCGTCAGAAACTGTGTGTTTTGTCCATGTAGCTTTGTGGCCTGGGAAATACCAGGAGTTCCTCTGCTTGGACTTTGGCCATGCATGAGGATGATAAGGCACTGTTTGTTGAAACTTTCAACGGCAGGACTTGGGGTTAATGGTGCGAGGCTTAGGCTTGTTTGCTGAGTTTATTTGTACGGACAAGAAAGAATAAACTGGTCTGTGGTCTGAGAATCTTGATTCTCCTCTTACATAACACAATTGTTTAAGTCCTTCACCTTTCCACAGTATCCGATCACACCTGCAATTGCGTCCAAAAAGTTGTTGCAGATTAGCTTGTAAATCTTTGTAAGCAATCACATATTCAAAGTGTTGTCATTTGTCATACAATAAACATGGTCGGTTTGTGCATGTTGCAATAGATAATATTTTAGTGGGAGGAAAGGAAATCCATTTACTTGCCGACTTAAATAAATCAACTAAGGAAATTATATTAATGTGAAACCTTGATGGATGATGTTTGCCTAATAATATTTTTCACATGGTCTCCGTCGGAAATGGTCACTAAGACAAAGTATTCACATGATTATTGATTACTTTATGACAATAATTGTGGCTGATCAATTTGGCATTGAAAAAATGGAAAACAAGAGGCATTAAAAACATTTGAAAGTCTTGCAAACACTATGTGATCCCATTCAAGTCAGCTCCCACTGTTTTGATTTGATACCCAGTGTCCCCAGCACAACGACTTAGAAGATATATAAAACTATATTAATGATGGTTTGCTTAATTTACATTTTTTATCAATCATAGGTTCATGTTCAATAAACATTAGATTAGTTTATTGTTAGTTTCGACAACTAACAAGTTGCAGAGACAATAAGTAAAACATTTGTTTAAAGAGAATAGATGATGAAGGCAGCTTAAAATCTTGCTTCTGACTTAATAAACTCTAGATTCCGCCAACTTGGAATTAAATTAGTTCCGATTTCCATTTAATTAATTGAAATTGATGCTGATAGGATGAAGTAGATAAATTTGAAATCTTACCAGCAGGAGTGCGTCGTTTTTCTTTAGATTTAGACGTTTGAACAACATAATGGTCAGAATTGGTGATGTATTTGTATGTTGGAGGAAAATATATATCCCCTTCCTCCCAGCCTTCAAATACTGACCAGCTCTTTGCTCTAACCGTAACTGTCAAGAAACAAAATACACATAAACATTAGACCTTTCAAGTGTAACATTATTATTATTATTATTATTATTTTTAATAATCCACAACACTACTTTGGGGCAATATCATACAACAACATAAAAAATCAATTAAAATGTGATAACGTGCTAATTCACATATTTAGTCTCTTACCTGATTCTTCTAGAAGTGCCTGCCAGTCATTTCTCTTTAGCTGTTCATGTGTGTCACCATAGCCATTTGCAAGCCGATAATTCAAATCCCCGAGCCAAAAAATTACACTAAATTGAAAAGGAAAAAGGATAAAAGAAAATAGTCTTTAGCCAAAAGAAGGAAATAAAAATATTATTTAACAGAGAAACAAATAAAAGAAAAAAAGTATACTCACCATGTTCCAATATGGTTTCTGGGGAGTGGCTGGGATCTATATGTGAATGAGAAACCTTGTTCTCTTTAATATTTGTGTAACGTCTGAATTCCTTCTGATCTCATCACCTTCTTTCTCTCCGAGGCCAAGTGTACCGACGAAGCAGAAAGTTGTGTTGTGCAATGTCATGCTAATTGATATTGAACTCCTGTTAACAAAAATATCTGTAAGAATGATTTTTATTACTGATATTTTTTTTATATAACCAAGCAGAAGAACAACGGACTCACCTTGTTTCCAAGATAACCCATAATGCCACGGCCAACAGATGAGACCTTCAAGTTGCTAATATGTTTATAAAGATCTGTTTTAACCATATACACAAGAAAATCCCCACCATTTGCTTGCTTGCTGCTAGGCAGTAACGACGCGCATAGGGCTGCCTTTTGGATTTGCTTGTTGAGCTAGGCGAGTCTTCTTCAGAAGAGTTTGAACTTGATTGCAACTTAACAATCTTTTCAAAATCTTCTTGGCAAGTTCATCTTCCAATGATAGCAAGTCAGAGAAGCTAATTCTGGGCTCAAGCTAGCTTGCTGGTCCTGGTCAGTCTGTGTGAAGTGGCATTGTTGTAATATTGAGAAAGTTCTTGGTCAGTCTTATTGCCGTTCAAAGCTTGACGAATAAGAGAGAGCCACTTGGCAGCAGGGCCATTGTCCTCTGCCCCCTAGTACGTTGCCAGCATTTAGAGGGACAATTTCTTGAACCTAATGCGAAAAATAACACATTAAGTAAAACTATCAAAATCAATCAACTTAGAAGGGATTACAGTATTATAATATATAATGAAACTTCCAAAAGAATTGAATGAAGATGGGGTAAAATGAAGAAAAACAAATGGCGGGCAAGTGAGGTAGGGGAAATTATTGTTGAGCTGTGGCACAAAAAACGGTGCGTCCGGTCATTTTCATTCCAATTTTGAACGGCAGATGTTTGACAAATTGATAGAGTAGGCTCCAAACCACTCATTACTTTGAAAATTACATCAATTGTCAATACAAAACAAGAAGATCAGCAAATTGGTCTAATTTGTAAATGTACAACGCATACCCAAGAACATAAATGCCGGAGCAGTTGACTTTAGCCAATCTCTTAAGTTCAAATCTCATGGGTGACTTGCCTCCGACATTCCATGTCCCCACGAACGTTCTGTAAAGTCCAAAACAGGAACCCAATTATTGTTATTTTTTATTTCTCCTTACCCCAAATCATAAGAAACCAATTGCTTTAATTAGTTTTAACTAATCTCTTTTTTTTTTCTTTCTTTATCTACAAAATTAATTTACAAGTATCCAAATTAAAACCAACTCAATCTTTATAGGGAATGCAGTATGGCATTATTTGAGATACAAAATTTGAGAAAAGATGTTACTTTTGAGATTACTTTAGTCATTTATTGTATAGTTACACTTAATATTCCATTAAAACTAAATAAAAGAGCGATTAAAAATGATTATGATAATAGAAAATTAAAAATAATAAACAAAATGTAATTTGTAATGAATAAGGTATAAGTGTCTTTTAAGCAAGAAAGATAATAATAAATAATAATTCAAGGGTGTAATAAACGGAGTCGCCAATACTTACTTGAGGTTGACGGTATCGGTGACAGGTGGTGACCTGGGACGATGGCTGACTGTTTAAGCCCATCAGCTGCCTTCAACCAGCCTTTAGAGGAAAATAAATAAAACTCTCAATTAGGTAAAAAAAGAAAGTAAATATAAAATATAATAAAAAACTGCAAGCCAATGAAAAGGCTATGCCTATATGCTACGGAAATCATCAAACTGAAGTTTTGATGTACCCGTGTCTCCCTGGTGTCCACGTGGCAATCAAATAATCTATCCTAACGGGACCCAACCGGAATTCACTGCTGGGTCATTCACTTTTTACCCTTACAAGTCCCATCGTTAACTCAAAGCCGTCTAATCACACGGCTGTGAGATGTCCCCCGGCCCCCAGTAACCGGAGAGAGCCGCAATTATAAACAGTAAAATCAAAACAGTGTCGTTTCGGATCGGTGTATAAATAAATAGAAATACCTGAGAAACCTTCCCAATACGAGGACGTAGTAATCGTCGTCTCGAGCAACTGTTTTCCTCTCACAAGTTTTACCTGTTGAGTGTCAGAGAGAGAGAAATTAAAAACAAGATCTCCCGGTAATTATCCGATATCGCAAACGATATAATGGCACAATTAAAACCCGATATATACGTAAGAAATTAAAATTTTTACCTTTAACTGCGTAATCGGAGTCGAACTCGTCTGCTCCGCTTTGTATATTGAGCCATTTTCTCGCCACTACTTTTGTCCACCAATACAGAAAAAACAAAAAAAAAAAAAAAAAAAAAATGGGACTCGATACTTTGAAATACAAGAAACCGAAAAACAGCCGAGATGCCGGGCAAGAGTTAATAACATTAACGTACCATATTTGCTATCGATCTTCCAGAGCGAAGATCACTGCGAATCAAGGCAATTAAAAAGACGGCAGAGCCAATTAGAATCTCTTAACGGAAATATATAGTTTAGTTCAATTTGTGAGGATATTTGTATATTTTAATGATTTAATAATAATTGAAAGTCATCGAGAAAAAAAACAAAACAGACGTTAAAATGGCGTGCACAAAGAGTATTATAAAACAACTAGTTGCAGGGGAAATGGAGACAGCGAAGAAGTAATACGTTTAAATTTGAATATTATAAAGAAGACGCCAGGTTCATTCTTCGTGAGACTTTACAGAGAAGAGAAGTTCGTGTATTATAAACAAATGAAAAGATTTGAACTTTTTTAGATCTTCGTCGAAGGATTCAAAAGTTTTCTTTTAGATAAAGAAAATTAAAAGAGGCTGCATTAAAATATCACCAGCTCGGAGGCTTGGAACAGGAGATTTGAATTGGAAAGATGAAGCAGCAGAGTAGTGAGATCTTGATGATGATTTGTGAAGACATTTAGCTAAATTGAGATAAATAAACAAGATGCTTAAGTTATCAGAGAAGAAACTTACAATTTTTTTTTTTTTTGGTGGGTGGTCACGGTGAGTGATGGAATGAAACGACTGTGTTTTGCGCGCTTTTTGGTTGGCTGAGGAGAAAGAGAAGTGGGGGAATGAGAGAACAAGATTTGGGGGCGTTCCTCGTAAAACCAAAAAGGAGCTGGTGGCTCTCAAATTTATATACGAGTGTCGAGAGAGCGGAGAAAGGAGAGGGTGTTCAAGTCAAACGATTTATACCTGGGGGTATTTTAGTCAATTTAAGAAATTGGGTCTGCTGTTGCTAATCTTTTGACTCTTCATTTCTTCTCATCTGTGCTTATTTATTTTAGAGATTCTGTTTTGTTAAGCTTCCTAATTCATCCACAATTTTAGACGGTTCATCTAATCTAATTATTTTTATTAATATTTATTTTTTTACATTTTTTTGAGGTAATACGGTGATGAAACAAATATTGGGTCAAAAGATATGCATGCACTTCTATATTTTGTTTTGATAGTGCCTTTGGTTGAGATCAATAGTCTTTTTTTATTGTATGTCATGTTTAATTAATTAATTAATTATAGATTACAAAAACTCGATTTATAGATGAATAAGAAATTTGTTAAGAGATGTCTGATAAACTATAGTCTAGTCCGAGATCAATTCGAGAATTTTACCTTGATGTAATATAGTTAAAGGCTAGTTCAAAATGTCATTTTTAAATCAATTTTAATAGAAAGAGAAAACGTACTCTTTATAATACACAAAGATTTTAAAATCTTTAATTTCAATTATGAAATAAGTAGAAATCTATTATTCAACCAAAGAATGATTAATAATATACTTTTAATAAAATTTTAACAAACCATTCTTTTCTATTCTCTATAATGTTTCCATTTGTAGTTGAGAGAAAAAATTTCTTTATAGCTAAATTCTTTGAAGTGCTCAAGAATGAGAATTAAAAAGCTTACATTTTATTGTATTTTAATTCATGCGATTATGAGGAGGAGAGTGAAAGAAATCGTTTTACACTGAATATGAATATAGTAATTCAAACTAATTCAATTTATGTGTTACATTATCTTGGATTAAGAGAAATAATTTTAAATTATAATTTTACCTCTTTATTTAAAGAATTATATTTTAATTACAAAATTAATAAAATATTTATTTTATTATATTTGTAAATTAATAATAATTGAAATTATCCAATTCAATTGCTTTTTCTAACTTTTTCAAAAAATACACAACTTTTTTTTTTTCGGAATCCACAGTTACATTTCTCTCAATTTTCCACTTCCATTTGGAGCATCAAGTAAGAAAACTAACGAATATTATATAAATGACTTTTTACCCTCAAATATAAAAGATAAACTATTCATCGACCACTAATTTTTTGTATTTTTTCAAAAAATACAATTTAAATTTTTTTTAACTCCACTGACAAGTTATATTGTTTTGCACCTTTCCACCATCAGTCAAGCAGAAAATGACAATTTTAATTTATAATGTCGTAAGGTTTAACGCGTTATAACAAAAGTGTAATAACGAAAAATGTTAACTTGCAAGAGAAAGATCGCAAAAATATATATATATTTGTGTATTTTTGAAAAATGTGAAAAAAATGACTTGGATATTTTTATAATAATTATTAATATTCTTAATTATGTAAATCATACTTTTATTAATTTTAATTTGAATTATGTAAATAAAAAATTATTAATAATAGCAACACAAATGAAACATTATTATTGATAATATAGTACAAAATTAATATTTTCTTAGAATAAAATATTTTTTATTATTAATTAAATACATATAATACTATTATTTTTAAATAAATATAATAATATTATATCTTCAAATAAAGATAGAATATAGTAATATTATTAATTTTCTATGAATATAATAATATTATTTTTAAGTAATTACAACTTAGAATCAATGTAATTATTATTTTTAATTAAATATAATAATATTATATTTAAATATGTTTAATATTATTATTTTAATAAATTTAATTTATAAAATAATATAATATTATTTAAATAAATATAATATTATTTATTCTATTTTATTAAATTTAATAAAAATAAATATGTTTATTATTATTATTATTTTAATAGATTTAATTTATAAATAATAAATAATATTATTTAAATAAATATGATTTTTTATATTTTATTAAATATTATTTATTTTATTTAAATATAGGCCTAAAAGAAAGAGATGGAAGCGATTCTCTTTCACTCCAAAATTATAGTGACCCACAGAGTGATTTCACTCCCCTTAAAAATCAAAGAACACAAAAAAAGATCCACACTTTCACTTTCACCCATAAAATAAACACTACATCACTGCATTTACTCCTGAAGTGTGAGCTGATTCTCCCACCCAAAGGTTTACTTACCATTTTAGCGTGAGCAGATTCTCACCCGATCCCACCATTTTTTTGTGATTCCTGCATGTAGTGAGTAATCCACCCTTCCTTTTTTTACCTCATAATTAAAATAAATAAATAATATTTAATAAAATAAATAATATCATATTTATTAAAATAATAATTATAAACATATTTATTTTATTAAATTTTATAAAATAAAAATAAATAAATATTATATTTATTTAAATAATATTATTATTTTATTTTATAAATTAAATTCATTAAAATAATAATATTAAACATTAATTTTAATAAATATTAATTATTTATTTAATTAATAATAATAAATATTTTATTCTAAGAAAATATTAATTTTGTACTATATTATCAATAATAATGGTTCATTTGTGTTGCTATTATTAATAAATTTTATTCACATAATTTAAATTAAAATTAATTAAAATTTTATGATTTATATAATTAAGAATATTAATAATTATTATTAATTTACAAATATAATAAAATATTTATTTTATTTTTTAAATATATTTTTTATTAATTTTTTTATTACAAATTATAATTCTTTAAATAAGGGTAAAATTATAATTTAAAACTATTTACTCCCAATCCAAGACAATGTAAACACATAAATTGGATTCTGGTTTCAATTCCATTATTCAATTCCATTATTCAATTCCAATGTAAGTAAACAACCTACTCCCACTCTCACTCCACACTCCCAATCCTAAGATTTACACTCCTTAATATTCCCACTCCAATCCAAAATGTAAACGCTACCTAAAGTTAGCTCATAATGTCTTAGGCAAGATGCCAGCAATTTCAAGTTAAGGCATGTGGTTGAAGCACAAACATGAATTTTCATCCAATTAAAGATAAAAAAATCCTGTGCTTGTCCCCTATGCTGTGCTAGTACAATAAAAGGAAAATTGAAAATACTTTTTTCCCATATGCTAAGAATATTTATAACGGATTTTAAAATCCGTTAAATGACGATGTGGGAATGTAAAAAATTGATGAACTAAGAGAAATAAAATTTTTAAATAATGGAAATATTATTGGTAAGTTTGAGTAATCAAAATTAGAATTTTGAATTTTTTTTCATACCAAACTTAAATATTGTGAAATTAATCAAAACAAGTAATTAAAAAAAATTACAAATAAGAACGTGGTCTATTTCTAACTGGAAGAGCCATGTCAGAACCCATAAAATTTCAGCAACAATATTGACCCACGTTTGGAAATTGAATCGGAATAATTAAAACCGTTGGTCCAAAATTGATGATATAACTCTGCATATATTTTTTCCCCTCTTTTTCACTCAACAGCGTCGTACTGTGACCTATGTCAGTTTGCTCCATATACATTTTGAAACCAAGGTTAGTTCAGCCTACCCTCACAAAGTTAGAAAAGCAGAACAAACATCATACACAACTTTTAGAAAATAGAGTTTCTGAATTTTTTTTTTCAATATATTGTTTTATTAAAAAAAAAATGATTTTATTCTAGAAAAATTAAATTATTATTAATATAATATTTTGTTTTAATTTTTTTAATTGAATTTATGTTTGTCAGGAGACTTAATTTCAGCATTAATGGCTAAGATATTCTGGCGGAGTGCAATCTTTTTCCAAAATAGCCAAGAGTAAAATTTAAGATTTGTCAGAATTTTTAAAACATGAAAAAAAGCGTAATTATAAAAGTTTAATAATATATAAGAATATAATTTTAAATAATAATTTTGATAAAATTATTAAAGATATAATAGATTTTGTATTAGACATATGTCAAAAAATCATATCACTATACTAAAAGTTTACAAGCTAGCTGCTTTAATTAAATGACAGAATTTTAAGTTTACAAATACCAACCTCAATCCCAAACGCACCTAAAGAATAACAACAAATTTCTATTGCTCATCCTATATTGAATGATATTGTCATCTATATAATGTCGCTCATAATTTATAACTTCAAGATTGTTCTTTTTTTTTTTTTTTTCATAAAGGTTCTTAAGCGCTAACATTTATCTTTTATTATTACTTTATTTCAAAGTAAAGGTCAAGATAATATGCATTCATTAATCAATTTGAGCTACTCAAAACACAATTGTCGTAGTGTTTATTTTTTCCGAAAGTATGAGGCGTAATTTCTCACCCAATTACAATCTTAAAAACGACACAGGACTTCTAACGTCAATAAGACACAAAACCCTAACGTTTAAAAAAGACTGCATTCTATTTTAATAGTAAATTATAATTTTACCATTATACCTTTATAGCATATTAAAAATAATTGTTTATTATCCAATTTATTTTATATTATTAATAAAATTACTTAATATAACTTCATTATCCAATTTTTTCCATTTAATTTTTATCAAATTTTATCTTCAAACTAAATAAATTTAATCCATTGCTCAAAAATAAAAATAGATTAAATTGATTATTAATATAATAAAATAAACATATATTTAATATAAAATAACATATATATTAAATTAAAATAAATTTATTTTATATATGGAGAATTGTTATTTTTAAGAAATTATCAATTTAATTTATATATAAGAAATTATAAGAAATAACATATGGATAATTGTTATTTTTATTATATTAATAATCAATTTAATTTATTTTTATTTTGAGCAATGGATTAAATTATTTAAGGATAAAACGATAAAATTAAAATGAAAATTGCAAAATGTTATATCCGTAATTTTATTAATAATATATAAATAAATTGATAATGAACAATTATTTTTAATACGCTATAAAGCAAGATAATGATAAAATTATAATTTACTACAAGGAATATTCAGTCCTTCGCTATTTTTTCAAATATTGTGTGCTTTTATTCCTTATTCAAACATCTTAGTTCTTTTCCTTCAATCTTTAAGCGAGCTAATCCTACTCCGACTCAGAGGGAGGGAGTGAGGAATCCACTCTTTTTAGATTTATATTTAAATAAAATAAATAATATTTAATAAATAATAAATAATATTATATTATTTTATAAATTAAATTTGTTAAAAATAATCATATTTAAATATAATATTATTATATTGAATTAAAAATAATAATTTACATTGATTCTAAGTTGAAATTACTTACAAATAATATTATTATACTAATCGCTAATTAATAATATTACTATATTTTATCTTTTTGAAAATATAATATTATTATATTTATTTAGAAATAATAGTATTATATATTTATTTATTTAATTAATAATAAATATTTTATTCTAAGAAAATATTACATTTGTACTATATTATCAATAATAATTTTGTTTCATTTGTGTTAAGTTATTATTAATAATTTTTATTTACATAATTCAAATTAAAATTAATAAAAAATTATGATTTATAATTAAGAATAATATTAATTATTATTAATTTACAAATATAATAAAATAAAATATTTTATTTTTCAAATTTATTTTTTATTAATTTTTAATTAAAAATTATAATTTTTAAATACAAATGATAAAATTATAATTTAAAATTATTTATTTCTAATCAAGATAACGAAACACATAAATTAAATTTTAATTTTAATTTTATACTATATTCCAAAAGTAAATAACCCACGACACTTTCACCCTTATTCATAATCTCAAGATTTTCACTCTTCAATGATTTTCACTTTAATTCAAAAATGAAATGCTACCTAACATCATTCATCAATTGCACAGAGCAAGTTGTTCATCTATGGTAGTATATAAAATTTAGAAATGCATATAATACTTTATTAATTAAGATTTAATTTTTGTTTCGAGTAAGTGACGGCAAGTTTTGAGAGACACGGTTTTAGGTTTTGTTGTTTTATTTCTTGTTTGTTTGGCTTGAGAAAAGAACGAGTAGAGGGTTATGTTACCTACTGCAACTTAATTTCGGTACCAATCATTGATTAGCCATCTAATTTTCTTCAGGATTTGCCATTTGATATGAAAGGTTGCTTTGTCAAATCAAACGTCTTCCTCCTTTTAATGTTAAAGACTTTGAAATATGTAGCTACCAGCTACCAGACAAAACATTTGCTCCCTTTTTTTTCCATAAGCGGACACCTGTGGCGCATGCATTGGTGCTATATGTTACAGAATCTGTAACGTAGTGTTTTTATGCATATCTACTACAGTTGCCAGTTAGCTCTACCTCGACCCACAGCTTGCTTCATGGTATATTTACCAAGCCTTCTTGTTTGTGGAGAAACACGTTGATTTGCTTTGCTTTGTTCTATTCGAACTCAATCTGAATTTTGAATTCTGATCTAATCCGCTCTAATTATGTTCAGATCGGATTACAAGTTTGGATTGAGTTCAAATAACTAAAACTCAAACTAATCCAAAAATTGAATTGGATTGAAGTGTGAAAAACAATAGTTATGACCAGTTTAGATAATTTTACTTTAGTTTAATTTTACATTTGCATTTTACCAATACATTTAAAGGGTCCAATTATATATATTTTTGCTATCGTACTTTGTAATCGAGGCGTTATAGATATACATATACATTAATAAAAATCTGACTATTTGATGGTGCCTAAATTGTGAACTATGAGCTAAGAGATCAGAGTCACAAACTCAAATTAAAATAACACATTATTATTTCAACAAAATGTTACATTATTTTTATTGTGTAGAAAGTTGTGTATGGCCTCCAAAGTCTTGATTTTTGCTATCATGCGTATTATAACGTATAAGGACGAGGTGTGTTAAGAATTTATTTATAGACCATAGAACCTATAAAATAATCCGACAAGTAAATCTTGATACGTGTTCACACTACACCATTAGATGAGTATGAATGTAGTGCACCTAATCAAATTTCTACAGCTCTAATGCCAATTTTTATATTATTACATCATCAAAATTTACTTCAATATTTATAGGTGAGTAGTGCTAGAGTGGTAGCAATAATCTTCAATCCTCAAAACAATAATAGCATGGAAATTCATTTCTATTTATTTATCTGATTAATGAAGTAAATGACACCTATTGCAGCTTGATGTGACACTTGAAAACATATTAGTCATAAATAATCAACAAACCAGCTAAGGAGGAACTAAATCCATATACTTGCTTTTACAATGAGTTCACCGGCTTCCCATCTACTTTCCCATAAATGAAACAAAGAGAGGCATGACAAATTTATTATCAATACAGAATAAAATAAAAAATAAAGTCTGAAATGTGGACGTCCTCAAATTTTAAATTCGATTTAATGCTATATATTATTGTATTGTCAAGTTCTAATTTTAATAACAAGTAGACTTTTTTTGCAATGGAAAAAAAATTTACTTTTATTATGGAAGAATGACATTTTTTATCATTGTATGACTTGTTTTACCACATGTTTCTCTTTCAATTTGTACATAACAAATTATGCTTGGCAAAATGTTAAGGGAAAATGCAAATTATTGGAAGCTGGCCCTGCCACCACCAATTAAAAAAATACTGAAAAATAGAAAACTAAATTGAAAATTTACTATTAATTTGAATTCTTTACCGCTTGGTTTCATTTTTTACATTATTTGTTATATAACCTAATAAATGTTATAGTCTATCCATTATGGTTTCGTTGTTTGGCCTCTAATTTTATTTAGAATTTTATGTTATATTCTACCTATACATAATTTTTCATTTGGGGCCTTTCTTCTGCGTTAAAATCATGATTCTACCATTGCATGAACGTGACATTTTACATATATATGATCTAATCTAATTTAGATACTAATGTTGAATTTTTATAATAGCATCAATTTATATATGCTGAAAGGTTTTGCGTTTTACTAACGGTAATGTTTAAGGGCCAAATAACAAACAGTATATAAAAAACAATCTTACAAAATACAGAAATACAAATATGTGGACTCGCTATTTTATCATTATGTAACTTATTTTGGTGTACAAAAGCTTTTCAGCGGCATGCATGCTCTTTCAACATATTTTAGTTTTTACTAACAATTTTAGTTCCATATACACCATTCATTTCGCTACACGACCCTCTTGAAAAATTAGTATGCAACGTATATAGGATAAATAATAATAATAAGTAAAAAGTCCCAGCTTAGTGTAATTTCATAAGCTGATTAAGATCGTAATATGTCAAAAATCAGCAAAGATAAATCCCTTCACAATTCGTATATGTACAAATTGAAATTGATAAGGCAAACGTCATTTGACACTCAATTATTTTTAATGCTACAGTATAGGGGTGGTCGTTCTAAAATATTAAAAAATAAAATAAAGTCTTATTTTTGCATTTACTGTAAGCTGTATATTGTTCGGCCTGTCCTTGATTCTCTTAGGAAAAGGTGCCAATCCAGATAATTATCTCTAAAAGTTTTAAAATTATTAGATAAATTTATTGGTAGATTAGTACATTTGTAGCTTTTCAATTTCTTTAAGTAACATAAAAAGTTTGGCATAATTATTAATAATTTATTAATTAACAGGTAAACGTTGTTGATTATTGCATTTATTGACTCAAAAGTATAAGCCTGGATTGCCTTTTGAACACGTGCCAAGCTTTAATGATAAGGGTTTATACAGTCCCAAAATTAAACTATAAAAAATGGTAAAAAATTAAGCAAAAAAAAATCATCTTCAATCCAATCACATATTATAATGTTTAATTAGTGGACAAGGCTATGTTGCAGTCTTCGTCCCCTCTGAGATCAACAAAGATTAAATCTGTAATATCGTAATTAATTAATCCCCTTTTATTAAAAAAAATGGAATGGCCAATAGTTGTGAACAAAGTGTCGATAATTTCAAAGCTAATCGTTGTGGTCTGTCGGTGGTAACTTAAAGAGATCCTGTGAATCGTGCTCGTAACCCAACTTAAAATTAATGGTTAATTATTGACTTGGTAATTTAATTGTATTTGATAAGGATTTAAATTAAAAATCTTTAAATTGATCGGGAGGACAACACCTTAGGGAGGCAGCAGGGCAGTGGATTGCGTCATTTGTAAAAAGACTTTGTGGCTAAGAAGAGAGCCTATAGCTTACCTAAGATTGATTTGAGCTTATCCTTTGCCAATGTGTACATGTATACATTGATTTGAAATTTTAGTTGTTTACATTAATTCACAGTTTGAAATTTTGGCTTTTATTTTAAAAAATACTATCTCTATTGATCTAAACAAGAATGGATCGCCTTTAAAAAGTTAAAAAAAAGAATTAGGTCATACATTTTTTTAATTTTATTCTTGAAGTCGAGGGTCGGAGGAGAGCGCTTATTTCAATTTCTTATTTTCCTTGATTTCAGATTTTTAAACTAGATTTCAACTTTGATATGTCGTGAAAAGGTGCTGCAGGTAGATTTATTAGATTCTTAACTTGATGAGTCGTAGATTTATTTCAATAGACATAGTAGACTTACGCACAATAGTTGTATTGTATTTTCTAAATATGTATTTCAAAAAAAAAAAAAGAGTGCTACAACATGGCAACTATAAAGCATTCAACATCTAACTCATGAGCTTATTTGCAATAAAATATATGATTGAATTATCTAAATTGGACAGATTTTTTGATTTTATAATTTATCACCATTTCAGCATTTGTTTTTTCAAAATAACGCGTTTTGTAATTATTGATCTAAAATTTGTTGTTTAGAAATGTTCTTCTTCTTCTTCTTGCTCTAACAACAAATAATAATAGCCAAACATCGAATTATTATTATTATCTTTTTATAATAGAAAATTTTTATATTGAAATATTAAAAGCCAAACATCGATTGCTTAACATCTGGCCTACTACACTTCGTTACGTACTACTCAATATGCATGAATAACTTGAGAAATGTAACTAAATTCAAGAATTGTGGATCATCAACTTTGATAAAATAACTTAAGATCTTTACATTTGTAACATTATTTATTGTTTTGACCTTGAATAAATATTTTTAAAATATATTCTCTGTCCAAGTTCTAGGAATCAATAGGTGCTGGCAGAAAGAAGCAGAACTGATTAACTCAGCAATACGTAAAAACTGAACGGAAGCACTTGAT